>OMLP01015173.1:7478-34868 GCA_900302685.1 Spondyliosoma cantharus | reverse complement strand
CAAAAAAAAAAAAAAAAAAAAAGACACAATCTGATTACCCTTTTCTTGTGCCTTTCTAGTTTACGTACCAGAACTTCGGCCGATACTACTACAACATCCGACAATGTGCTGCTGCAGACTTGGGCACTATGACCTGGCTGGCCATGCACTGTGACTCTGAGTTAGACTGGATCTGCAAAATCCCCAGAGGTACAACAGCACCGGACCTTCTGTATTCTCTTTCATGTTGCACATTTGTTATTCACCTTTAGGAATACCTTTTTCCACTGTCAGCTCCTATTGCGGCGGCATCACTCTCTGACTTGAATGTCTGAAGATTTCTTCCCTCTTTTTATTCATTGCCTTTTGGGCCTCTGACATTTTGTATGTTGTGAATAATCTTTTCCCTTGTGTGTGTGTGTGTGTGTTTTTTTTTAGGTAGTGTTGAGAAGGAACCAGAAGTCTCTGAAGGTCAGTCTTATTTTCTTAGCTTTGAACTTCTCCCAGCATACTGAAATTACTTCCTCGGGGCCTTATTTCACTTCCCTTTTCTGTTTCATGACTGTCTTTCCTTCTCCTCTCGCCACTCGTCTGTCAGGCACTAGTTCTCCTGAGTGGATTGGCTTCCAGGAGGCTGAGTATAAATTTTTCGACCACCGGACCACTTGGGACCAAGCCCAGAGGATTTGCTCCTGGTTTGACTCCTCGCTGGCCTCCGTCCACTCAGCTGAGGAAGAAGCTTTTCTTGCCAACACTTTAGCCAAGGCACTGCTCACTTTATTAAAAAAGTTCATCGCTGTTTTCTATGAGTTGATCCAAATGTTGTCTATTACTAGTCTTTTAGCAGGCAGGGTAAAAATCCTGAGAGATACTTAACAAGTAAAAACCTGTGTAATTACTTCTGCATGATGATTAATATTCTCTACGGCCTCGACATGCCTATTCAGTACTCTACTCTCTTCACCTTCAGATGTCGAAAGTGGAGGGAGACAACTGGTGGCTGGGGCTCCACACCTACGAATACGACGGCCGCTTCCGCTGGTCCGACCACTCTGTGCTCAATTATGTGTCCTGGGCCCTCGGGAGGCCACACCCACTGAGCCGTGATCGCAGATGCATCTACATGTCTGCCACTAAAGGTAAGACAGTGAGAGCGGAAGACCTCAAGAAAACTAAATCAAAATCAGTACACACATACATGAGCTTGTGTTTTTTGTCCCTGAATAGCGGACTGGGCCGATCAGAAGTGCCACTCTGACCTGCCCTACATCTGTAAGAGAGTGAATGTCACAGGCACCATTCCTCCAACTCCATCAACTCCCCACCCACCCGCTGGCTGTCCTGATGGATGGTCTTCCTACCAGCATAAGGTAGAGCTACGACACACCGTTCGGCATAGAGCAGTTATTACTTTAAGCTGTATAAAGGATGCAGGGCGCCTATGACGCCGTCTAGTATAGCAGTGTTCTTGGGACTATTTTTGATTTTCTTGAGACAATCATATGTTTCACAAAGAGGTCCAAGTCATGATACCACCTGTTTCCAATTAACCTGCTTAACGGTTGCTGATTAACGGTGGTTTTTGAATCCCAAACTTTCTAAGTCTTTTGTCTCAACTTGTTTAAAACATGTTGCTGCAACAGAATAAGCATATATTTACACTGGTCTATAAAGCTGATGAGGTAAAACATTCAATATATTGTCTATGTACTGTTTTCAATGTTTCATGCAACTGCTCCTCTCCTCACTCAGCCCAACCAAACCCACTCCAAGCAATCCTGCATTTACACCCGGTGTTTCTGTAGTGTTTCAGAGTATTTGATCAGTCTCCACGAGTCACATGGTCTGCAGCCAAGTTGAAATGCGAAACGCAGAGAGGTGTATTGGCCGTGGTGACCAATCATTTGGAGCAAGGTAATCGCAGCAGAATATAACCGCCTTTAATGAACAAGCAGGGACTGAAGTTAATAAACTTACTTCCCTACCTGAATGTAGATTATTCAGTGTTTCATTCTGAGCAGAAGTGTTTTATAAAATATAAGAGTCCAGTTGTTTTAAGTTCAGAGGAATCGAGAGGAATAAGATATTCATTTGTGTATTTATCACTGTTTGTATCGTAAATCTCTCACCACACACATACACTGATGCAATCGATCCTCCCCCTCACAGCCTTCGTCACCACCCTGCTTAACAATGCCAGTGTTGACCTTTGGGTGGGTCTAACGTCAGACTCTAAAGGTCATTTCCAGTGGCCCAAGGCCGGCCTGCTCAGCTACACCAACTGGGGTCCAGGAGAGCCCCTCGACAACAGCGGACCACACCACAACAGGACGCCGGTACTCACAACACTCACCTATCAGAGCACATGTCTTGGTTCTGTCCCCGTTGTGTTCCAGCTCTGAGGTTTTTACTGTCAACCCTCAGGGAAATTGTGTGGTGATGATCCATGGGAACCCACTGAAGAACAGCGGCATGTGGGCTTCCCGAGCCTGTGAGATGGAAAGTAACGGCTTCATCTGTCAAAGGCCACAACGTATGATATTGAGTTATAGTAATATTTGCACCACCGGTAGAAGTGTGTTGACATACATAACCTTGTGTGTCTTTGATGTTTCTTCAGATTCAGGTATTCCTCCGGCCCCGGCTCTTATTCCTGTCTCCCTGTCAAAGCCCGTGGAGCTCGGTGGAGTGACTTACCGGGTCGTGGAGAAGCGCTTGGATTGGACCGGCGCTCTGCACATCTGTGAATCTTTGAATGGGACCCTGGCCACAGTGAAGGATCCCTACCAGCAGGGTTACCTCACGCTGCTAATCAACAGTCTGCGCCGGCCGGCCTGGATCGCTCTCTACGGCTATGGGGTGAGCCTTTAAACTTACTCTGTGTCTTCAGAGCATCACATCACTGGAGTCACACAATTCCAACAATGTTTTCCATGCTGAGGGAAGCTGCTGTGAACCGCAACTTACTCTTTCATGTGCTCAGGGACGGAGCTACACCTGGCTGGGTGAAGAAGAAGCTTTGTATTCAAACTGGAAAGACGGGGAGCCCAATCAGATTGGTGGATGTGGTCACATGTCCACTACTGGGCAATGGATTACGACACCTTGCGACGCCAAACTGGAGGCTGCTATATGTCAAATAAGCGGTATGTAATGTGACAGCAATAAATATCCATCAGAAAATCACCAGAATTATGCCATACCTGTCATTTTCCATAAATAAATAAGCATGAATTCACTTTAAATTCAACTCTTTTTTTTTCTTCTTGCCAGATGAGCCTGTGAGCCACCAGTGGGTCTACCCCGGCCAGTGCCCCCACTCCGTGGGAGCGTGGGCGTGGGTGCCCTTCAGAAACCACTGTTACGCCTTCAACTTGCAAATTCTTAAACTGCAGCAGGATGCGCGCATGTCCTGCAAAAAAGGTAGGGAAACCCCTCACATCACCGCCATTCTGACTCCTGCTGTGCTGCTCATACTCTACCGCTCATGAAGCTGAATTGGAGTGCAACTCGTCTGACCTTCTCCGCCGCAAACACAATCGACCAAGTGCATCGATATGTCTAAATTTAGAAGCGTTATCCATTGAGCCGGCCGCACCGATGTTAAATCTCCATACAGGATCGATTCCCTTTTCTCTGCTGTTTCATCTCTGTGTATTTCTCTCCTTTTCTCTCCTCTAGTGGGAGCAGAACTTCTGTCTATCCTGGACGAGACAGAGAATGGATTCATATCGGAACACATCCAGAGCTATGCAGAACAGGCATATGGCGCTTGGCTGGGCATCAGCGTGAAAGGTCGAGCATTGTTACCTCAAATAGCCCCTTCCAGCTCTACTGCAGTGGACGTGTTAACCTTCACATTTGATAAAAGTTATTTAAATGCAAGTTTATTAATTTGAGGCTACTTTTAGTCATAATTTCCTGCTCCGCTTGCGGATGAGTTTATAAATGAGCAAGTTTTATCTGATTGATTTGGGCGTCTGTCGTAGAATAATTATGAAACAATTAGTTAGCCAGCAGCAGCTTGATTAGGTTCTCTCATGTCAAATAAATACGATAAAGCAAGGTGTATCACCTTGGGAAAGTTAATTTTAAGATAACCGCGTTACTATCTGTCAGTGCAATTATATTATTTGAGTGAAGTGCCCTGAAATATGCTTGTTAAGCTAATGGGAAGAACCTCCATGACGGAGTTGTCAGACGAAACATGATGTGAAAAATTAGCTCTCCTTAAGTTCTGCTTGAGTGTTTTTGGAGCTCCACTGAGTGTGTGCGTTTGTGTGTGTGTGTGTGTGTGTCTGTGTATGCGTCCGTGCTGCAGGTAGAGGTCTCGTGTGGAGCGAGGACACGGAGATGTCCTACACCAACTGGGAGGCCCATGACGTCGCCTTCTCTGTTCTCTCTCCAAACTCCTGCTTCTGGATCCAGAGCAACAGCGGCCTGTGGAAGCCGGGCTCCTGCAGAAACCGCACACACGGAGTCATCTGCAAGACGCCTCGCAGTAAGCACACACACAAGAAGCACTGTAGCCAAAGGGGGGTTGAGTTGGAGATCAAAGCAAATCGGATCAGAGCCATTTGAACCATTTTAAATTTAACAGTGTTCTGTAACATCAAACCAACCAGTAAAACCAATAAATGTGGTGTGTGGGCGTCTCCTTTCATCATAATATTAGCTATTTCCAGAAGTAATAAGTCAGATCCTTTTCTGTTTAAGTTACTTACATCGAGCATGGGTAAGTGCAACTTCAATGGGATCGACTTCTTCTGTACACACACATCAGGGCCCTGACGTCGTTGAGCATCAGCCAGGCTTTTTGGCTGAAGAGGCAGCGATGAGAGAAATTACTTTGATTGGCCGTTCAGCGAGGCTAATCAGAGTGCAAGGAGAGAAAGGTTAAAAAGAAGCATAGAAGCTAGTTGCCTGTTGGTCGTAGTTGTTGCGGTGCATTCAAGTGCAGCTTTTCGGCTGAGTCAGCCTTCGCCGCCGCTAGTTCTTCGTCAGTTCGGTGCGTCTGGGCCCTTACATTTGTGGTCAGTCGAATCTTCATTGAATTTGAATCATTTGATTTATTTTGGACTCAGAATTTTCTTCACTTTCTTCATGCTAATCTAAATGAAATCTGCATAAACTCTGTGAAGTGCAAACTCTTAAATTGGTTGTAGTGAGGAGCGAGAATGAATGAACAATGAAGCAGCCACTGGACAAAAACAAAATCAAAAAAACAAAAAACAAAAGTGTGCTGGAACAACCTTAGAAATCAGCCAGTAGTGGAGTTGAGTTTAAGTGCCAAAGTTTTATTAACTGTCAACTCTTCCATTTGCAGGTGCTGAAACCTCACCTTTGACATGTAAGTACATCTGCCATGTCACTTAGCGTGTGACTTGTACATCAGAAAGTGAATTATTTATACTAATCCTGACCTCCATCTTCTACCTCTACTCTAGCGGATGGTGACCATCTGCCCACTCTGATTGTTGTCATGGTGACGGGCCTGGTGCTGGTGGCGCTGATTGTCGGCGTGATCTACTTGTACCGTCGGCGAGTTGTCGGGTCGCGGGGGTCCTATGAGGGAGCCCGCTACAGCCGCACCAACTCCAGCCTGGCGGAGCAGACGGAGAAGAACATCCTGGTGTCCGACATGGAGCTGAACGAGCAGCCAGAGTAGCAGAGCCGCACCGACCAGGACTGGACCCAACCTGAAACTGGACAGGCTGATTTCAATGTGGCATTTATGCTTTTTTTGTCGCCTCTTTTGAAACCAAAAAAAGATTTTTAAAGTGCTGAAGGGCTGTGTAGAGCGCAGCAGATGTTGAATTTTTTTTAAAATTGAACCCCCGCGTCATCAATCCTCTTTTGCCAAGACTTAACAGTTCGAGCAATTCCTCTCCAGACAAAAAAATCAGCCCCCTCCATGTGCACAGCATTCATGAAGGCCATAAATGATTCTACTGGGAGTTAAGTTTGATCGCAGCTGGAAAATCGGTTTTATAAAATGACTCCTCGCTGTCCTCCTTGGTGCCAAAGTCAGTTTTTTCTCAGTGTATATTTCCTTTCTTTTTGCCATTTCGATCGAAAACAAAGCGAAAAAAATCACAGCCACAGATCGACTCTCAGCTGAAACCATTTGTCTCGCAGCCACAGTCTTCTTCAGGACCAAATTTCATTTTTTTCACTTTGGTTTTTTTTTTCTTTTCCGCCATGACAGTATTTACCTGAACTTGACGTGTGTTTTCATTGTTTCATTGCTTTTGTGTCCTTTCCGTTGATTTGTCATTATCCGTGCAGCTGTAGAGAACTGTCACTGATGATGCGTGTGTGGTTTTTTTCGTGAGCCTGCCTCTCTCCTCCTCTCTGATCTGACACGTCGGCACCAGCTGTCAGATGAGCCGAGGAGGGAGAAGTCCAAATGTGAATGTGTGGAAGGTGACAGGGACCATTTTTGTTGGTGACCTCAAATCGCCTGAGGACATCACACTCGATTTGTGCACATTACTAAAGTTCTGTGGGGAACTTAGATAGACTACGTTGTCTTTTTGTTACTGTGGGACTAAAGGTTGTCATCGAATGACCAGACTTTCAGTTTCCATTGCTCTGTGTACATTTTGGCACTTTCTGCTTTTTACCTTCAGCTAATTCAAATATTAGTCATCCACTTGCCTTTATTAATCATTGTCCTGAGTCACGGCTGCTGCTCCGTGATTCCAAACTTCTGTATGTTTTGGCGCTTCATGCCACCATCTGGAGCTGATTCGGCAACTTTTAAGGACATAATACTCTTTGTTTGCACCGTGATAAAGGGTTTGCAATTTGATATTTGTCTGATTTCATCATGTTTACGGACCACAGTTCACTTTTCTGTATGTTTTATCACAAGGTTGTTTTCCGCTATTTTTCTTTTGTTTATGATGCAGGTTTATAAATGAACGCTTTGACTTAAGTACATGTACGACTGTCAAAGACATTTGGAAACTTTCAAACTTTTATTGGATGATTGCCAACACTTGAACCTCTCATTGCCCCACAAAGGAAAACATCCCTCATGTGAATGACACCTTTGTATATATGAGAGCCAAAGAATGTTTCAAAAGTGAATTCACTACATGAGAAAACCCTCCTTTCTGCATCATTCTGAGATTTTTACATTTATGCAGCGCGGTGATCACATTTTTCAGAGTTCCTTTGACTCCTCAAACATTTCTCTTTTGCCCTCGGCTCTTGCCTCTGAGTGCATTTCTGTCTTCTTGCTCGGAGGAATGCTTTGGAGCAGTTTCAGTCTGAGGCTTTTGGTGTTTCACTGAGCTGCTGTGAAAAAAAAAAAAAAAAACAGCGGCTCCATGAGTTGGACTAAGATAGAGGGGGAAGGGAGGAGGAGAGGGAGTAAGTTGAAGTGTGTATGCATGTGTGTGCATGTGTGTGTGTGTGTGTGTGTGTGCAGTCTCCAGCTGTGGAATGTTGAGTCGGCAAGAAGAGCTCAGTGGTACGTCTGGAACCAATCAGAGAAGGAGGGCTCAGGGACATGAAGGGTCAGAAAGAAGAGTGAAAAAAGGAAAACTAGACCAAGGGGAAAAAAGGGGGGCGTGTGAGGAGTTGGGGATGTTGGAGGAAAGGAAAGCAGGGAAAGAGAATAGTGAAGGATGCAGCGGTTAGTCCCAGGCTTACCCCGGCCTCTGCTGGTGGTTTACTGTACAGGTTTGTCTTCATGAGCAGTCGATGTGAAGTGATTGAGGTGATGATGTGGAGGTGCGACGACCCTCGGTTTGTGTGTGTGTGTGTGTGTGTGTGTGTATGTGTGTGTGTGTGTGTGCTCCCCATGAGATCATGTTTATGATGCTGGCTGGCTCTTGTCCCTGTGAAGATTACCTGAAGCACCTGTTCAACTTTTATTGAGTTTTTGTGTCATTTTTATATGAAATGAATAAAGTCTATGTTCTCAAAACTTCTGCTTTTGGTCATTTTATTTATTTGTTATTAATGGATTAGAGTCATTATGGAGCAAATCTTCATGGGAATTTGTGACCAGATTACTCTCAGAAGTATTCTCTCCATGAGTTCCTGCTACCTGCTCAGACATTTTCCCTGCTGAGAGCTTCTCAAGTCACTGAGCTGGTAAATTAATCAAGGAATTAATTATTAAATTGTGAACTGCAATACTGAGGCTTTTCCACAAGAGGGCACACCTTGCCTTCTGTATGAGACAAGTCCTCCGGCACTGCAAAAAGTTAATGTGCATGCCAAGAATTTAAATCGCACATTTAAAAAGTATGAAGTTAATTGTTTTACAAGATATTTACTAGTTTGTATCTTTAAATTCCTCGCGTATTCTTAAATTCTTCATGAATTTGTCTTTTAAGTCTCAATTAGTCATAGAGTGAAGTTATTTCTGACACTAGAGAAGAAACAATTTCAACTAACAACATTTGCCCTCCTTTTGTTCAGTGTGCTGAAAATCAAGAATGCAAATAAATGAAGAATGATTTGCATAGTATTAAATGTATTTCACTCAATAGTCTGATCTCAAGTAACATTTAGACATTGTCAGAGCTGACTTTTTTAAGACACAAAAAGTGTTTCTTTTCAAGTGAAATGATCTTTGTATCCCTTTTTTTGTAGTGTAATCATTTTGTCACTTTATTCACTTATGGTCTTTCATCGTGTCGTTTCTATACCATCACGTCTCTACAGAGCTACAATTACCATTCTTTGTAATTTAGAATGTCTTTTGCTTTGTGCAGAGAGCAAGTAGTACAGATAAAAACACATGTCTTCACTCAAGTCAAAGTGATGAAGTGAAAAAACTAAGTAAAGTAGCAAGCATCCCTCTGAAGGACATTTCTTCTGGCCATTTCTGTGACAAGAGGTCAACTGAGCCTCGACATATTAATATAAACATAGAGGCAGATCAGTGGGATTCGTCCAAGCTGATCATAAACGCACCTGAAACACAGTTGATTGTTGAGTCTCATTCCAGGACGTCAAGTACCAACATCTTGGGCTGGTAAAGCGCAGGAAGCACAGCACAGTACAGATGTTTGTGTTAAAATGTAGGGAGTAAAAGTCAAAAGTTGTCAGAAAAATAAATATTCTAGTAAAATCTACTTACCGTAAATACAGTAGCTACGTATATGTATTTGGTTTCTTTCTTCCCTCCTCTGTCTTTGTTGCAATCACGTGCTGTGTGATTCAGCTTGCTAACATGCTGCTGGGGTAGTTATAGAGTGAAGAGTAGCAGCTGTAAGCCAACAGCTCCAACAGGTAGACCAACACAAGACAAGTGGATCTTTTAAACCCAGCACCTGCTGTGCTGGGAGCTCGTGGCCTCCTCCTGCCAAAGACCTGCGCCTCTGCTGCGTCACATCTGAGCCACTAAATTGCTTGTTATTCAAATCAAACTGGCTCTCTGTAATCCATCTCACTTAGGACCAGTGTCACAACTCATCCAGCTGCATGCCACAGGCGCTCGGTTTAAAGCGTGCGGGGTTTATGTACTGTTTATAAGTTTCCCAGCCGCGTCACCTGTCATTTTGAATGTGTCTCTGGTGTATGGAACTTTTGTTTACTTCTTTAAATGCATTACATTTTTTTTTTCCGTCAGTTGAATTCAGGCTCGGCTCCAGCTGTGTTTTAACATCTCTGCCGGTCGCCTGATTTGCATGCTGAGCCCGCAACTTGTAGTCTAAATACATTGTCACATTGTATTGATCATTGCAACTTTATGTTTTAGGACTTTTATTGTCTTCACCAGCTACCGTGGGACTTGCTAGGCGCCAAGACGGCAGAGGGACACATTTAATTGAAATGTTTCCCTGGCAACAGCTGGAGGAAGTTTAAAGTGTTGCATACAGCAGTTTGATATGTGTGTATGTGTGTGTTTGTGTGTGTGTGTGAGAGAGAAAGAGAGGGAGAGACAGAGAAAGTCAGTGGCTACTTTCAGGAGCACATCTCAGCCTCTTTAATTGGGGACGGATGGTCCAATTTGAGACAGAGTCCAATCCAATTGGGTTAAGGTTTGGATGAAAGACAAGCATCAGCACTCTATGAGGGAACTTTTGTCCACATTATACTTGTTCTTTCTTGTATTGGTGGCAACTACCTAATGCACTGAAGCCCGAACCAAAAGAACTAAACTAATAAAAGAAAGAGGAGAAGGGGAGGGAAGGGAAATACTCATCTAAGACCAAGGTTAAGTTTAGGCAATATAAAGTCTGAAGGTTAGGGCTGCGTTAGAAGACAAGGAGCAGATTAAAGTAACATTAAGTAAAAATTGGCATTTTGTGCGATTTGGCGTGCAGCACCAGTGACACACATACGAATCCCTCAGATGTAATGTAGGTGCTTAACACAAACAAAACTCATGACATCGTAGCAAAGTTATGTGTTGAAACCTTGTATGTTGAAGTAAACATGCATGTAGCGCTGTGATCCTGCCCTCTCGCTCAAGTTACATAGCGCAGAAGCAAGTGACCAGAGGGTGAGGTGGCTGAGAGAGAGACACCATTCACCCTGTTACAAGACACTGTACCGTCAAAATGATTCTGAAGTTGCTATTTTAAGGCTGCCATTCCCCAACCAGATAGGGTTAGGAAAAAAATGTCAGGGTAAGGTGTTAAATAAATATACAGCATGTGAAACACTGTGGATGGTTTCCTGAATATATTGAAAGTAAATCTGGTCATGTGACTCCGGCTCTTAAGAGTAACAAATTATAGTCCAAAGACTTGGAAAGCAGCATGAAAGTAGCATCGAATGGAGACAACAGTCGCTCATACAAATAAAAGCCTATTGAGAGGTCTTCAGTAAATGGTTAAATTTAATAGGGCAGAAATAAATACACTCAAGCCATTCTTCTCATTGACTGAGAATAAAGTCTGTGGAGATCTCTTAGGGTTTAAAGATCCAATTTTTAGGTTGCACTGCCAATAAGTGCATCATCGTTTGATGAGTTGAGAATGAGAATCAATAATTAACTCTCAAATTGAACCTTGGTGAGGGTTAGGGTTAGTTCTCCGATGAATTAATACAAGTCTGTGTAACTTCCCAAACATTGTCCCTAAACGTGAAAGTATGTTTGTGTGTGCTTATGTGAATCATCCTGACAAGATCAGAACTATCCACCTGAGATGCTTTTCAACTTTCCACATTTGGCTTCCCCCCCCTTTCCATACTCATTTGATGACGCAGTAATGGTTCACTGACAGGTCTTGTGGGTAATGCAAAAGTATTGGTATGAGGTGAAAAGTGTTGAATCATGAAGTGGTTTCCACGGTGGTCTCTTTGCACATGTGCATCTTGCCTGAGGCATCTGTACGCACCTGTCTGGGGTTTCACTCAGAGTTTTAAAAAACAGACAGGTGGCAGTGGCAGACATTTCTGCTCTGGGAGTAACACCGCAATATCACTGTTTCATTGCTCTGCACATCCTCTGAGATACTTGATTAAAACCTTTCATGATTAATTAACCAACAAAATAGGAGAGAAAGGAGAATGAAACTCTTCAGATAGCTCGGCTCATGTCTAATCAATAGACTCTTAATTTGAAGGCTTGACGTACAGATCCTGCCCTCGTGTTGTTCTCAGACTGCTGTTTATTCCCCCTCCTCCCACTCCAAGTTTTCTTCCTATCTGGCGGTGTTGGCACTGCAGGTCGAGGGAGGGAAACCAGCATTAACAAGTGAAATTAAAAACCCATTCACTCTCCTCAGTCATCCATTTGGAGGCTGGCCAAAGGAGAAGCAGCTGTTGGACTGGCAATGGAGGGGAGAGACAGAGAGCGAGACACAGGGAGTGAGAGACAGAGAGGAGAGGAAAAAACAGTGAGTTCAGAAAGAGAGATAAAGCGTTTTGAAAGGAATAGGATCATGCACTCTTCTCTCTGAACACCAGCAGTGGAATGGGCTCTTTTGAAAGGAAGCTGCATAGTAAAAATGTGCTCTGCACTCAGAATTGCCAGGGGCTCATATAATCAATTGCATTTAATGCTTCCCGTCCAATGAGGATGACTATACAGCTTATAGCTCATGCTGACACCCACATGGTACTTTCATTAAGTTCCCATTTACAAAGCAATGTATTCTGATTAAGGTCCACAGAATGCAACCAGATGTAGTTTAATACCAGTTATGAAGGTGGACATAGATGTGATCTTAATCACCTGCAGGCGTTGGCTTTCAGGTACTTGTCACTCTTAATCATCATCTTTGTGACAATAAATAGTGTGAGTCTTATTCGTTCTTTCAAGAACAGGTCAGTTCAGCCTTGACGGTGGCTCCTAGAGGTAAACATACTCATGCAGACAGTTTTGGTAATAAGCGTAGGTCGGAAATATTGAAGAAGATCCTTCACAAAGTTTGTCTTCATTTCTCAATAGCACTTTTGTGGAGATTCAATAGAGAAGCATTCTCAAAGTCAAACAACCAGATGGGGAGGTCTGTTTTTGGCTAGTCCAGTGAAACATTTGTAAGCGTGCCACCACTGGATCTTTTAAAGCAGATCACTTCTAGCTGTGTTTGTGGCCACAAAACAAGATATTTTAAGGCAAAGCATGATTGTTCCCTAACCCTAACCAAAAGTTTTTTGTGCCTAAACCTGAGCAGATGATAGGCACTGCACTGTCACACGTAAAATTTAAAATTTAACTGAGAGAACTTTAAAATTGAAACCTTACATCTGTGGTTTGCAGAAATGTACACCGTCAAAAACGTATTCTGGTGAAACTTCGTACAGAAATGAAAAACAGAAAAAAGTGAATGAAATTTTGCTTATGGTGCTCAAAGCATTTCAAGATGTCGTTTGTGAAGTCTGCTATCTACAAAACAAAGACTTAAAATCTCAGTGACAGATGTGTCAAAACCTCATCATTTGCCGGAAAAGAACCTCTAATCTATCTGAAGACTGGGACCCTTTTACAAGAATAGCTCAACTATGATGCTTTTTAAGTGGTTGCAGCATACTCACGCTGCACCTGCTTCATCTTATATTGAAGCACCACAGAGACGATGGTGTCCCTGTTATCTACGCTGGTAAGAGCTCTTGGCTGAGATTGCTTCTGGTGTGTCATCATGCAGTATGACAGCTCTCTATCCACCTGTTGTCGCAGCTAGATGCTTGTCATCGGCGAGCACCACTGAACTGAGTGTGTGGAGTCAATATAATAATCTCCTTTGCCAGTGGGTTGCCTGATAACATTTTGCAGACACACTGACACACCCAAGGATGCACTCCACTCCCAGGCAGGAGGGCCCCAACTGGAATTGGCCATTGATTTTTAGTCAAAATGATTTTTTTTTTTATGGCCATGAAAACAGCCCCTGTGTGCCAGCGTCTTTAAAATGGGGATCAAATTCCCTAATCTTTGTCCAAATCAAAGGCTGCTCACTTCAAAGGGACTGGATCAGCGGAGATACAGACTGCCAACAACAGAGGAGGAGGGGGGAATAAAAAAAAAAGAAGCTTTGTCTTCACTTTGCTGTCCAAACTCATTTTAACTTGGGTCTTTCTTCTTTCGAGTGAGTTTGCAGTAGCATTGTGTTTCAGTTTGAGCGTGTGTGTGTGTGTGTGTGTGTGTGTGCTGCAATGGACAGTGAGGAAATTTGGAGGGCCGAGAGGATGGATGGTGTGCAGAGGCAGGTTGGTGGCGGTGGAGTGGGGGCGTTGGAAGACTCGAGGCTGGGTGTGGTGCAGTTATCTCCTCTGTGCAGATAGAACAAGTCTTTGCCTGCGGGATGCTGCTCTGTCTCAGGCCAAGGACAGCATCTGTGTGGTGAAAGGGATTATGGGCACACTGTTCCCACTGTCTGCCTTCGGGGAAGCCGGGATCCGCACTCGGTTGTCTTTATTTGTTGACCATTTTTCAGGTATGTAATTAGCATCCTTAATGTGTCTAATTAAGGCCTGCACAGTTTGCGCTCGTCTCATTTCAAATGCTTTTATGTTCGGATGATGAATCGATAAGGGAGCTGAGATATGGCGAGAAAATGTGTCTCACGGAAAAACAAGCCTCGTTTGTATCCATAATGTTAAGATTCTTGATCTCTTGTTTCTATTTCCATTTTCCACAGCTGAGACACAATTTGCTGAGCTATTATGGAGCTTCAACAGGAGCACACTTCAGCCAGAAAAACACAAAATGCAATAGCAGTGACAGGATCTTCACGAGGTGCCCACTCCTCCACCTGCCTGTTGATAGATAATTCCTTACTGTAAACAACAAAAGGATCCATTATCAACCCTAACCAGGGACAGGATTAGACATATTCTCATTTGCATGGATTTTTCACCTCCAAAATAATGATAAGGAGGTACAAATAAGGAAGAAATAGAGACAAAAGGTGAAGTTAATTTATGGAAATACTCGGTGGCTCCAGTGCTCACCACTTTGATGCTTAATCCGTTATTAACCCCCCCCCACAACATTAGGCGTACACACATGAACATGCGTGTACGCTTACTCATGAACACGTTGAGCAACTGAGGATTCCTGAGTCAGGGGAAGCAGGTACTGAAGCCAATATTTCCCCCGCTGGGAAATAAAGATAGGCCGAGGGTGCAGAAGGAGCGAGATGAGGCTACTGTGAAGACGCGCAGCAGAGCACCAACCCAATCCCACTTGTATTTACTTTCTCTGGTTTCCAGGGCAATGGCAAGAGGCTCTCTCTTTCCTGTAGAGGCAAACCCACTTAGAGGAGGAAATTTTGGCCTTGAAAATGAATTGTTGTGTGAGTGTGGGGAAGAAATGTTCCATTACTGGGAGCTGCTTTTTCTCTCCAATAAGCAGAATGCAACAGTATAGACTGCAAATGTGTGTGTGTGCGTGCGTGCGTGCGTGCGTGCGTGCGTGCGTGCGTGCGTTTAAAAATCAGCTACATAAAACAAGTGACCCAAGTTTCTCGGCTTTATCTTAGTCACATTTCAGTAACCACCAGCAGATTTTTGTCATTTCTGCTATTAATTATAAACCTAAAAATTAGCTTGAAACGAGCTGAGTTGAAATAAACGACCAGCGTGTATGATTGTGTCTGACTGTGGAGGAGTTTCTGTGTGTGTGCCCCAGCCAGTGGTTTGCCGCTGAGTGTTTTCCTCTGTGAAGCGGCCAGAATGTGCAGAGCTGAGCTCCATTGTTGGCATAAATTGCTTGGCCCAGGCATGCTGCCTCTCCACTGGGCATCTCCCCCCCTCATGCTGATCAATCTAATCCTTAGCTATAATGACTTTCTCTGTCTGAGAGTGAGGGGCGGGCTGGGCCATGAGGTGGAGTGGAGAGTGAGTGAGAGGAGGTGGAGAACCAGGGGGTTACCCGTGGTGTTGGTAGTGATTAGAGTTACACGCAGGCACAAAGTTATCAGGTTATGATCTGACAGCAGATTACACTCATGAGCTGATGTCCTGTGATGGGGTGAGAGAAGATCGGCTGACACCCCGCCGGATATTACACTGCACAATGGAGCAGGCTGCCGCAGTATGTGGAGAAATATGATCGATCTAGATCCATCTGGAACAATTGTGTACATTATCGATTAGAGTAATTTATCTTTTTTTTTTTCTTACCTCTTGTTCTTCTCCGGTGGTCAGGATTCAGGGGGATTCAGTCTACATATTGCAAAGCTCAGACCAATAAAACAAAAAAAACAAGAAAATATTCATATCTTTGAATGTAAACCAGCAAGTTATACATTTTTAGTTGATATTTCTAAATTCAAAAAGTAATTTATCAACAAACCTCCAGCAGATCCTTTTCAGTTCATCAGCTAGAGGACTAACTGACATATATGGTTTTAGCTCTAAATCTGTTGGAACGTGAGAGATAACTGGGGATCCACATATGCAGAATGACCTAATATAACTTTAAAATCAAAAGTTTGCAGTGGATCCTGTCACCACCTACGCGTGACAGGAGCTGCTACAGAGATTTTTTTTTAGCAACATTTAGCTCATTTCTTTTGTCTTCTAGCCTGCAACTTCATTGTTTTAGTTCACTCTTACCACTCTAACAGCATTACTGTTGGTGGCGTCGGACTGTTTGCAGCTCTAAAAACTGACAGTTTCCAATTGTTTACTGAGAGAAAAGTCAGAGTCTGATTAAGAAAGACAGTTTTTTCCCTCAGGAGATGTAAACACCAAAACAAAGCTAAAAGGAGAGTGACTATTGGTTATAATCTAAGGAAAATACTGATAGAAAAACCAAAGTGGGTCTAAATGCGTAATCAATCTAAGTAAACAAATCTGAATTTCTGGATGTTCAACACACCGCCAAAACATCCTGCATGCTCAGCCGGCACCAGGGAGGAAGGTAACAATGAGAGGCAAGGTTGCTTCCGTCTTGCAGAGACTGGAGAGCTGAAGAGGCGAATAATGAAACTGAGAAGCTGAGACAGAACAGAGAGGACTGCCTGTAGTGCACGGACCGACTGTCCATCATCTCGGGGAGAGCCGGCACTCTGCACATCAAGGTGGAAGACATGAAGATTTCTCGCTACATAAAAAAGGCTTTGGAGGAGCAATAAGTTACAGAGAGCGAACATCTCAGCGAATATATATCACCCCTCTCTGAACCTTGGCACACCGTGTCCGACCAGCCTCTATAAGTCTGCTCGTCTCATCCCTTATCATGATGGAACTTTGTGACAAAGGACAGGTTGCACTGTTGATTAAGTTTAAAGATGATGTACGAAAACTTTTCTATCTCTAAGAACTGGTCACTGTTTTTATCTCCCTTATGGGTGCTAACTCTCTTCCATCTGCTACTTCAAGAATAGCGAAGCTGGAGGCAAGTAGGGCTGCAACTCTCATCTATTTTCATTAATATCGTTACGAAATGATCCATCTGTTTGTCAGTCACTGATGAATCTATTAAAGTTTAATTATCAAGTCAGAAAACAGCCTTCACAATTTCCACGAAAGCAATGTCACATCCTCGAATGTCTTGTTTCATCTGATCAACAGCACAAATGCAAAATGGATTGAATTTACAATATTTTCGGAATTGAAGAAAGCGGCAAATTCTTATTCTGTAGAACATAAAAGCAGCAAATGTTTGAAATGTACATGATAAACTAGTCGCGCAAAGTCAGACATTTTGTTGGATTTGTTTGACTGTCAACAAATCGATCCAACGTCTGATCTTTTCATCACTGAGGGCAAGTATGCAAAACAGTGCTGCTGCATATCTTTCCATGGTTGAGCATCTCTTAGTGGTTTATCAGGTTCAAGTGTGGCTAATCCGACCACCACGTGCCTTCAAGGCAACGGCCTGGCGTGACAGAGGAGTGCGCGTGAAAGGCCTCTTTGTTGAGCCGTGTCATCATTTGTATTCAGCAGGATCAAAGTCTCCTCCGCTGCTCCAAAATTTGTCCTGTGGCTAGTGTTGCCGGAGCGGTGAATGACAACGTCAAGGGATGCAGAAGAGCTGCGAATTTACATAGAAATGGCCCCAGATATGAATGTGTAAGGAGTCAAATCAGAGTCTACAATTTGGGATTGTGTGGGCATGTATCTGTGTCTGCCTGGCGCTTGCCGCCTCTGAATGTGTTCGGGTCTATGGGTGTGAGTAGGTAGCACACATGTGGGCGCATGTTTGAGAAAAGATGAATACTATTCTCACCACATCACTTTTATTCTAATGTTTTGGGGGATTTTTTTTTCCATTACTGGAAGGGCTGTAAGTGAAGTTACAGAGGCCCATGACACCTTGCTTTGATGGGAAAATGTGTCTATGTGGCCTTTCTTAATTTATTGTTTATTTAGAATCAGTTGTGGTTCATTTAAAGCCTAATTGTAATTTAGTAATTCGATAATAAACACAAAAAAAACCCAAGAAACAAACAGGAACGATGAAACAAAAAACTGAATATACTGCCGAAGGATGAGAGGAAATCCTAAAGAAGAGGCCACAGATAGCAGTCACAAGCTGAGTTAGCGTAGCATTAGCCAAATGATGTGGCTCTGACCAGGCAAGGGCAAAAACATAAGCAGCCGGATGATCGAACAGCCAGTTCCTGGTTGAACTTTATGGTACTTGTTGTGCAAGCAAACAATTTTCCAATCCACACAGAATGTGCTCATACTACTATTACTATTTACCTTCAAATAAAGAGGTTGAGATAATCTGTTTAAACTGAGTTCTCTGACATATAAATGAAAATCTGTAAATCTACATATTCACGTGTTAACTACATACATTTATATGTGATTTTTTTTTTACAAATGTGGATAAGGAACAAAACATGGCACATGGAATCACATCCAAAAATCATCACACGTTTTCACATAAACAAAAATGTGAAAAGTGAAAATAATGTAATGTCACATAGAAACTGTAACTGTTAATTCAGAAAAAAACCTTAGTTATAATGTACATGTAACAAAAACAACAAAGGGGCCTCTAATCTTCAACAACAGATGCTGTGTATTTGTTCAGATGTGCACTTTAAAGATCAAATCGATCTGTATTTCCACATTAAAAACTCATTTGTTTCACTCAGTGGTCAAATCAGTGGTAATCTTTCAGGGCCTGCCAGGCAGCTACATGTCCCAGCTTGGCCTTTCTCCTCTTCATCACTTGGGGGAGAAGCTGTCAGAGCATACGCTGATTACACTGTGGCTGCATTGACATCAGCCATCTTCATTATTATGGCAGGCACACAACACAAAATCAATAGGGTCGTTGTAGACTTAATAAAGGTAATTTCTCCACAGCCCTGCCTCACGCAGCGCCAAAGTACCCGGCTTATTTCTCCACTTATTGAATCCTTCTGCACTGTTGAATTTGTTGCAAAAATGCATGAGGGATCGATTCACGGGCCATTAAAACTCTCAAAAGAAGATTGGGAAAGAGAAAGGTGAAGGCTTTATTTTAAGATTTGATTGAAGCAGAAACTTTCAATCGTATAGCTTGTTTAGCGCGGCGGATAGGGCAACACTCTTGCCCTCCTTTTTCTGAAAGTTTGAGAATATGAAGGTGAATATGAATTGAACTGATCAGGCGTTTCACTGTCATCTCCACAGCAGCTCACAACATTCTCTGTCTCTGTCCTCACTCCTTTGCTCTTGACTGAATCTTATCGGTGCCTGCGCTGTATTTTTCCACTGATCAGTGTATAAACACACGCTATATAACTATATATCCGTGACTTTATATGTGTTCCTACATTTCTTTCTTCTTGCACAGTTGATTGCAGCTGAGATGATGATAGCACACATCAATGCACACACTGTCACATTTTATGTAAATCTGTCTCCTCCAGCTGGAGTTGAACATGCAGCAGCACTCATATCCAATACAAAAATGTACATTTTATCTGCATCTTTGATTTGAATATGTGAAGACACAGCATACATTTACATACCTACAGATACTTTCTGTACATATAACCCTCTATGGCAGATTATTAATCATAAGTAAACACTTCCTTTCTGAATTTTTTGGTTTGAACTATGTATGTGTCAACCTGATCCCCTACAGTATTTTCTATAGTCTGCGGTTGCAAGAACTGTTTTTCTGACGGATATAAATAGCGTTTCATCTTAGAGTGATCCATCTACGTACTTCTCTTGGATCCTGCATGCACATAACGTAATATTCATCTTTGTCGCTATACATGGAGGTAATATTTTCCCCAAAGGCAACAAAAATACAGAACATTTCCTCATGAGCAGAGTAAGGAGAGAGCAGGGTGGACAAGGAGTGGGATAAGACGCTGGTTAGAAAGGATTGTCTAAGCTGGTGAGTAGCCTTTAGCGAGAGATTATATTATAAATAGGAAACTGTGGTGGAGCTTGCCTCGCAGCTATGCATCAGATCAAGGACAGTTTCAGCCTGTACACTATTAAGAGAGCTTCTGGAATAAAATTCTTTTAAAGTGGGATTTTTTTTTTTGTTTGAAGTTTCTTTTTCTCTCCATTTGGACAAGCAGAGTAATCATGTTGTAGCTGGGGCACAACAGCCATCAGAAACTGCTCCCTGCCTTTATTATGCAGAACATCAAAACCAAACCAATCCTCGGACCGTCTGCATCACCGTGAATCGCTTAAATGTTGTGAGATGTCTCATTCTAGGTCTTCTGCAATGCAGGTTGACTAGTCCGCGTGGACAGAAGTGCCCCTGGCGAGCCCAGGTGAGTTGACTCGGAAGACGATGGCCTTGCTTTGGCCCGGGGCTTGTTGTCAGTGCATGTCGACCCTCGGCTCACGTGTTTATCATCTCCCCTCTCAACCACCGATGTGCTTTCGGTTCTAAAATGCTCCTTTATGAATTTTAATGTGCACCCCTGATCTTGACCTACCAGCTAGACCAACAATCTCAAACGATGGAAAGAACTGACATACTTTCCCAGCATGAGCACGGTGTCCCAGTAAAACAGAGCCATGGGATCATAGGTCGGTGGTGTTCAGTAAAAGTGAGGAGCGGCCTAAATTATTAAATGGACATGGAGAGGGAGAGGATGGAGTCAGAATTCAGAGACAACTGAGATTGTATGTATGTGTGGTGAGGTTGCTGGTTAGTAAAGTGGACATATGGATTATTTTCAAGGTGTCTGGTTCGTCTATCAGTAAAAAATAAGAAAGATAGATCTGGTTTAACAAAAATGTAGTCATACTGTATATTTAGATTGTTTGGCCATTATAATAAGGATGCAGTCACCAAATTAATTGCATTGATCTGGGAACTAAAGTGCTTTTTTCTGTCCGGCCGCTACTGAGACTTAAAGAGTAGTAACCGAGATCGACCCTGACTTGACAGGCCTTCGGTTTGTATAAGTCAGAACCTGGCTCCAGCCTGACACAGTTATTGTAAGCTGAGTGCTGAATCCCTCGTGAATGTTTGCAAACGAACAAATAGACTCTATGTTGCGTTCAAAGTGTTGTCACAAAAAAAAACAAACAGAACACAACATAAAAAAATAAACGAGTAGGAGGACTTCCCAGACTCACACTGAGTTTGAATTGAATTGTCATGTTAGATCTTTAAAACAAACAAGTTCCGGCATCAAGACTTCGTCAGGGAGTCAAACAGATCCTTTTTTTTGATTACAGTTTTGTTCCTTGAGATCTGTGTCAAGGAGTTTTCTCGTGATTTTTATGTACATATGACACAGCCCCTACAGTTGGTAGGACCATCACTTATTATTAGATTAAATATTTCAACTTCACACTATTTACCCCGAAAAGAAATTGAATGCACCATATAACTTTAGTCAATTGACTTGACCGAACCTGCCACCAAACCCAGACATGATTTCAACATTTTTGTCCACATTTTGTGTCTCGATGGGTTCTGGTCGGGTATCCATGCTTTACTGGAAACATGTCAGCCTCGCACAAACAGTCACACAGACCAGACTTTGAAAACAAATTGTGGCTTTATCCTTGATCTACCATAGCTGTGCACACATTTTGTTATTGTGCAACGCAGGATTATTACCAAGATTACGTAAATCAGTCTTGGTTTCACCTCCAAATAAATTGCAGTAATGCCACAATGTTCCCAAATCTCAGCAATTACCTTGGTGAGTACAGCGTTATAAAAAATGGTGACATTTTGAAGGAACTGGAAATGTCCCATCAATTGTTGTTGTTTTTTTTGTTAAACAGGAAAAAAGGGGCGCAGCTGCTGATAGGGCAGAGTGTGTGTGTGTGTGTGTGTGTGTGTGTGTGTGCGTGTGTGCGTGTATCCTTTCTGCGATAGGACAAGGAGTGCTGATTTAGACATAGCCAACCCAAACACAGATGCCCCAGTCCTTCCTTCCTGTGGGTAACAGAAGGAGACACAATGTGTTCGAGAGGCCGGAGCTGACAAAGGGATTAATCCGATGACAACAAATGCTCCGATCTCTGGCATAAGATGCAGGCAGAAAAATACATATCATATGGTCGCAACAGCACTGACACAGACAAACATGCGCGGAGAGCCAGAAACGTCCCGGAACAAAATACAAAATGAAGGAGAATTAAAAAAAAAAAAAAGAGAAACTCAGTAGTTTGCAGTCCTAGACGCTGGCACCAGCGTTACCTCAGAAAACCCATTACTTTGACTCTGGGAATGAATCTGTAGCAGTGATTTTTTTTTATTGACACACAGTATAGTATCCCCCACTGGTAATCTGTCAATCTCACTATTACCTCTCGCTTTCTCTCCATTGTTGCTTCTCACATCTTTCCCTCTGTCTCTTCCTGTGTCTGTCTTTTCTCCCCCCCCTCGCACCCCGTCTGAATGTCGTTTTGGGCGCTGATATGAACCTGTGAACATCTGCCCGCGATACAGTGGGAGGAAAAAAAAGAACGAGAGAAACTGAGATGAGGTTGAGTTCATGTGAGCCGCCCGTGGCGCCGGACTGTTACGGCCATCAGTAAATCTACCATCTCGCTGCTATCAAAGGTTCGCTCTCTGCCTCTGTGTCCGTTTCTATGTGTCCGTTTCTGTGTGTGTGTGTGTGCGTCTGTGTTCTTCGTCTGTCTGTATGTGTGTGTTTCTTTTCCTCAAATAACATAATCCCATAAGAGGGTGGGAGAGACATTTTTTGAGGATAAGGGGAGAAAAGAGAGGAAAAAATGATGGCAGTGAAGAGAGAAAAGGCGATGAAGGGAGAGAAGGGGGGGGGGAGTAGAGCAGGAGAAAAGCATTAGTAGTTCCAGCCAGCTGCCAAATGATGCCCTTGATTGCCTCTCTTCTTGTGCAGAAACAGAAGGTGTGAGGGGTGATTAGGCCTGGGCCCGATCCCTGATGAACAGATGTTAATAACAAAGCCCATGTTCATTGTGGTTAATAGCCAAGCGCGCCAGGGCTGGCTGCTGAGGCTAGGGGAAAATCTGCCTCCATAGCTCTTCTCCTCCCCTCTCCCTTCATGGGAGAGAGATAGGCTCCCTCTACTAATGTTTTGGCTGTACACTAACGTAATGAGCATGGTATTTGCAAGAAAAGGTAATGATAATCAGTCACGGGGGCAGAAAAAAACACAGCAAATGATGGTGCGTCGCATTCAGGAGATAGAGGAGCTCAGGGTTTGTGCTGTTAACTTTTAGTTGATGATAGCCTTTTGATGATATCAGAGATAAAGGGTTGTTAATAAAGCTGGGTCTGCGTGGCTGAAATCACCGTCGCCTCATTTTTGATCCTATTAGGCTATTATCTTCAGGCAGTAAAGACAACAACTGTAATGTGCGGAGGAAGTGTGATAATTCCATTTCATTGAAAGGCAAAAGCATCTGAAGCCAAGTTTTAAGGTGTTATTGATAATATTCAAACACTTAATGTGCCACTCCATCTCCCAACTTCCACCGCAGTCACGTCACGACACCGCTGTTGTTCGAATCATCTGCCCTCTCAAGTGGCGCCAGTTTGTGCACTAGCTAACGCTGCTAATGCTAGCTGACGTTCCTAATGCTTGCTAGCTAATGTTCACATTTCTAACACTAGGTAACATTATAGTATAGCTAGCATTAGCAACGTCAGATTGGTGTAGTAATTAAATCATTTAGCATTGTTGCACTTTTGGTTCCCTCGTCTCAAAGTTGGTAGGGTTTTTGGAAAAGGTTTTGAGTTAAATGCCTGAAATAAGGCCTGTGGTTACCACAACTTAAGATATTTACACGTTTTGTTCTACGACATAAAATGCATCATTAAATGTCCCACAATGTCCCTTAACATATGTGGTTGCTTACAAGTGGCTAAATGAGACTACCGAAGTTGCCAAGGGCGTTAAACGCCATCACACCAAACTTCAGAATTTAGTTACAAACTATTCCAACTCTTAACTTGAAAACCTGTAGATTGATCAATTTATATAAAACAATGCCTTATTAGGAGCAGGAACCAATGTCAATATTCTTACACAGAGATGAACAAAACAATAATTTTATTATTAATAAAACATCATTTTGATTGTGAATTATTAATTCACAATCATAATAATGTTTTTTAAGGAAAGAGATTTATATGATCTTTATAGAGCACCTTTCTACAACTCTGTAGATGTATTATTTTTTTTTAAATAATATCATGAGCTTTAAGATAATATTTCAAATATATGCTCTGTCAATAAATATATCAGGGGGTTGAGGGCCGAACTGGAAGGGCAGTGTGGAGAAATACATCATCGTGCTTGTTTATGAAAGTTACAGCTCCAACTACTACACCACCTCCTTCCGTCTAAAGATTACACAGTTTACTTATAAAACATTCAAATGCGATGAATTATTGAAGTGCAGCAGATGCTGTAAAAGGAATACGTTTTCAGCGTTTGCTATTCGTGAGGAAAAAACTTGCTATTCTTCCCTAAGCATGTATGCGGCGGCACCAATTCTCTTTTCTCTCTGTGTACACAGCATGGAAGGAGACTCATCTCGCACTCAAATATCTCCGTGGGGAATGGAAAGATGGCAGAGATGCATGCCGAGGCCACTCCTTTTTTCTCTGGGCCACAGAAAGAGAAACATTGGCACCGTTGACAGGGAAAATGTGACATTTTCTGCACCGTGATACCTTACATCTCCAAATTGATGCCTTGTCTGAAATAGACAGAAGGAGGCGTAATGAATGTGCTTCGGTGACACAAAGACATGCCACCAGGACATTGTGGGATCTCGGCTCTGGAGCATTCTGACTGGTTCGCTTTTTTAAAGCGCAGAGGGCCAGCTGTTTATGTTATTCAAATTTTAGAGGGGTTGGAGAAAATGTGCGTCCGTCTACTGTAGCCGGGGGATAATAGTTTGGACGAAAGCATCCATTTCTAAAACCGCTCCTTATGCTATTGTGGTCAATCAGACGACATTGAAAAGTATTTTTTCATGACACTGCTTGAATTTCTCTTTATTTACAGCTGAAACGTGGACAAAAGATTAAAATGACTGTCATTTTCTTCAGTATTCACGCTGTCATCTCCACATATCAGCTGAATCGTTTGTCCTTTATGTGAAATCTTTCACTGGTAGGAGACCATGTAACAGTACGCGTGGCGTTCAAATAGACTCATGGGGAGGTCATGGGAGTGCTGAGCTGACAATCAAGGGACCAGCTGTCATTCATAGCGCCATCACCAGCCGCGCCACGTCGAATCCTCTGACGACCGCACGACTACAATGGCACATTTCTGTTCTTCTTCTGACAGGTATGTATCATCGTGATGGATTGGCGTCACGGAAAATCTTTCATCAAGACCCAGATATCCTCTGTAATCATCCTCATTGTGACATATAAAGGCGCACAACATGTTTCTTTATGGGTTCGCCTGCCACCGAGGAAACCACTCACTTCATAAAGCCACATACTGTATATACTGTAAGTATAGCAGGTGGTTTCAAACCTCTTCTGTCTGATGGACCGACACAACCCACGCAGCCCTGTTAGAGGGCTAGAGTACCTGGAGTAGGGTTAGAGTACCACCTGTCTTGATCCGAACATATTCATTTTACTTTAGTTCAATATTGATAAAAGTACTATATTAAAACGTATATTTTACACTGCAGTTTGTATTCTACAGTTTAAATTGTCTTATTCAACTTGATCACATTGCATCTGCTGTTCTATTTGGATCTCTCTCAAATCTTATTTATCTTTTCGTCTTGACTTTATATCATTTCTTTCTTTGATTACTTTTGTCTTATGCAAAGCACTTTAAAGGAGGTTTATAAATAAGCTTCCTTTGCCTTCCCTGAATTAAAATAGATTTTGTTAGGCTACAGCGTTGCCAGATGTACTGTAATTATCGTACGTGTACAGTCATTTTGCCCTCTGTACTATGCACAATCAATAATGCACAGGGTGTTGTAATATACGCCAATTTTACCATTTTGTGAAACTTGCATGTCTCACGTGACCTCTTTCCAGCCAATCATGATTGAGGTAGGCTATGATGATGACCATGTTTAACAGGCTCCACACTTATCTGAAGCAACTTGTAGGAGGATGCACAGGTAATCATTTTGCCATTAATTTAAGCTAACTATTTCAGCCGTCTATCCATTCTGTTAGCTTGCTGTTTTAACCATATATCCATTCATTAGCCTCCAGCTAACTATTTTAACCATTTAGCCCTTAGCCTACTTTTAGCTAACTATTTCACCTAGCCATTCTTTAAGCTGTTAAAACATGTATCCACTCTTTTAGCGAGCTATTTTAACCATATATCCATTAGTTGTAATTATTTTAATTATATATTCATTCATTCAGCTTTTCCGCCATTACTCAATACTTCCAGCAAACTGTTTCAACTGTGTATCCATCACAGTCTTCTAGCTATTTAAGTGTTCATCCTTCAGGTGTACTTTTAGCTAACTGTTTAGACTCTTCTAGTTCTTCTGTACTCTCAAAAAAAGGTAGGGCTGTAATCTCTGCCGATACATCTTATAATCAACGCATGATATTCGATGCTCCTGAAGTGTCTGCTAACAGCCTACTCGTGAACCACAGTTTGCAAAGTTTCTTACCGTTTGGTTTCATAAAAAAAAACCTGCATGTGACTGTAAAGGACCGTCATACAACACTCACTTTGTGCCAGCCGGAATATTCCTGAGCACAGAAAAACCCATCTGAATGCCAAAATTCAGTGATATCTTCCTTTAAAAAGAAAGAATTATACCGATGACAGCCCTGTTCGTCCTTTAAATTGAAAGGAGACAATGCTAGTTAAGAGTTATATTCCCAGCGGTATGCTTCCTCTCACAGGCGTCAAGCACCGCTGTTTAATGTACACTCATGCCCCATCTACCTTCTCTTCCATTATTCCACTCTCCAAACCTCCGTCTCATGCGCTCTTTCCCCAGGCCCCATGCTGTCCCTCTCTATTTATTGAATACATCTTTTACTCTGCAACATTTTTCCACCTGAGCTGGCAGTTGCAACTTTTATGGGGGTGGTGCACACGGGGCCGCGGAGGGAAGAGGACCCTCGTATTTTCATTGCACGCATCATGCTCCAGCGAACGAGGGCCATCTAGGCTGAAATGAACTAACAGGGAAGATGACTTAGACCGTACCCTTTTTTGTGTTGTTCTCCTGTTTATATTATTTAAGAAGGACTGATAGCAGCACTCGGTATTGCCCCCACTTCACTTCATGAAAAAATAACAACAAGTCAATAGAAGGCCACCAGCTGAGCGGAGACAGGATGGGGATTTAAAAGGGTAAGTAAACAGCAACCTGATCAACAAAACAATCTATTATTCAATGCCATTTTTGGCAAGATCAGTTTTTACATGGCCCCAATTTATCAGGCAAGCCAAGCAGACGAAACACATAAACAAGCTCTCGGAGTGATAAAATGAAAAAAAAAAAAATCATTGAGGCATCTTTGATGGTGACACGTCGCTTGTTACCATCATCAGAAAAACACTCAAATAGAACTACTTAATGCTCATCAGGGGTGTTTTCAACTGTTTCCAATCAAAGAAGATAATATTAGCTCTTATTTTTACAGCTACAAGA
>OMLP01015172.1:29313-40503 GCA_900302685.1 Spondyliosoma cantharus | reverse complement strand
TGTTTTCTTCACAATTTCAGACATTTTTTTTTTTTTGTTTGTTTTTTTTAAAGTTGTTCTCGTCGGACAGAGTGTGTAACTTTATCAGGTCTGTGCGGCTGCTGTGTAACATTTTAACGCCATGCGATCAGCCGTGTGCAGATCAGGGCTGTGATTATCCACAGTGCTTTTTATGGGGGGACAAGGACAACGAAATGTTTTTTGTTTTTTTTTACGCTTGATCCACAGCTGCCCGTGCCATCTGGCGCATCTCGGACGCAGAGAGAAAAAAAAAAAAAATCAGAAGTTTATTTGTCTTTTGTTTCCTGCACCAATAGAAGAAACTGTCTCAGCGTGAAATCATTCTGTCTTATCGTTTAATCTCATTTGGTTTTCAACCGAGTACATCCAACCGGCCCGCACTCAGGGCAGATTGCGCGCCATCTCATCCAACATCCGGCGCAATAAGCACCGTTACCCTCATTTCTCAGGATTTTCTCAACTGTTCTGTGTCTTCAAACGATTTTTGTCTTACGAAACACGTCCTCATTGTTTTTTTGTTTTTTTTTGTTGCCAAAAAAGATGCCAATGCGGGTTTCACAGTATAATGTGCGCTCACGGGAACTCTAACGCGCTTTGGATGAACGCGTCTCACTCCTCCCCAGTTCTCCTCCTTTGATATTTTTTTTCCTCTCGTGACTTCTCCTCCGCGCATAGCGCAGATGCGGATCGCTGTGAGTCCTCGTTCAGCCACAAGGCTCTCCGCGTCTCCTCGGTTCGGCCGTTTCTCGATTTCAATTCTAAGACTTTGAACGCCACATCTGGGTGGGAAAACAGACATTTTTAAGCCCCCAGTGTGTTTAGATTGATTTAAAAAAAACAAAAAACAAGCAGCGGTGTTGTCATACGCGCGTTGAGATCTGCAAAGAGGCGTCGCAGCCACAAGCCTACGTGCGTAAAAGCGCAACGCACCAAACACGGAGCGGACCTGAGGCGGCGGGTTCGCGTCGGATCGCGGGACTCTTTGGTCTCTGGCAGCTCAGCTCAAAAGTGGATCTCACAAAATACAGGCTGTGAAAGACTCGCAGTGAGCTTTTGTCGGCCCTAATAAAAGATCCAGCGGAGGACTCAGAGAGGATTTCTCGGGTTTAGAGAGGTAAAGAAAGCTGTGATTTATCAAGCTGCGTTTTCTCCAATTCCTTTCAACAGTTCGCGAGGCTTGTAGTTGACGATCACAGTGACGGCAGGTTGAGTGTGAATGGAAAAAAAAGGGGGGGAGACAGAAGCTGTTGGATGTGGGGTCGAGGTCTGCTTTGTGATTGATGGAGGAAGGTTTTTTTTTTTTTTTTTTTTTTGGCTTCACTCTGACATTCACAAGACAGCCAGAGAGGAATCTGACTAAATGTGGTCGGTATGAGCCTCCTTGTGGCTGTGTGATGATTTTTTTTGTCTAATTATTTACCAAATGCACTGTTTTATAAAGTGGACAGGTTTCCCCAAAATATCATTGGTGGCACCAGCCCGTGCGTGGGTTTGGATATTCATGTGACTCTTTGGCCGTGCAGTGTGTGACTGAGTGTCGTCGGCACGACCTTGATGAAGTCTCTGCTGGTTGGTTAATTGGTTTTGTTTGAAGACGTGTCATCCGAACACAAAAGGGTGACTCGTGTCGCCTTCCTGTTCGAGGTGGGTCGCTGCTGGTGGTGGTGGTGGTTGTTTTTTTTGTTCCTGCACATTCATGCAGATCTCCAATTAGGAATGCAATGTTTTCGTTGGTGTCTTGCCAAAAAGAAACACAAAAAAAAAAAACAAGGAGAGGAGAAAGAGGAGCAGAGGATTTGCATTTTTGCTTCTGACTGGAATCCAGGAGAAACTTTCCATGGCAGGGGAATGTTTAAACAGTCGGTAGGAGAATGGATCGCAGTCCTAAATCGGCTCTTCGTCTTGATTTGAATGTCCCCTTTTTTCCTGCGGACGCGCGATCGTAACTCATCTGCTACCGCACGAACAAAAGCATCGCACAGAGCCATTTATTCCCGCCTGTTATGCTCCCCCTAGAGAACCTTAAAGGAGCAGTTCGCTCAAACGCGCAGAATTCAGTTGCGATCCACTCGAGCCCTTGCGGATGGAGGGTTGAGCGAAGTTTCGTCGTCCGCACGAACTTTGGAGGTTTGCGGCGCCGCAGAATTCACCTAGACGACCCCAGTAGGTGGAGACTTGTTTGAAAATGAAACAGAGAATGGCTCCAAAATGGCGTAATACAACTCTCCATCAGCCCCAAGATCCCAAATTGATGTGAAAATACATTTACACCGTTTCCTAAACCCCAAAATCATCCCTGCAGATGCTAAGCTAAAGGTGCTAGCGTGCACCCCGTGCTATAATCGTAAGAGGATAATAACTGAATTTTTATTTTGGGCTGGACTTACCCTTTAAGGCTTCACAAATGACTCCATACGATCACTTAATCCTTTTGATATGGATAAACGCCTCAAAGAGCCAATTATGGAATTAGCATTTGGCAAGTCCGTCTCTGAATGCTCATATCTTTATCGCATAATGACATCATAATCATATTTTTTATTATAGAGAATGTGGTTTTAAAAATAAAAAGGTCCATTTTCTTTTAGAATTGCGATGTAAGTACTCGACTAATGGCTTCCCCCGCTGCCTCTGCAGCCACCCACACCTTCTCAGTATCATCATACACTTTTCAATGTCATCAGCCGTGGCCTCCATTGTATTGTTTAAAGTACTGAGGGCACATTTTAGAGCCTCGATTTTAAGAAAGGCTTCATAATTCAGCGTTCTTCGGTCTTACCGACGTGTTGCGTCACTCCGCGAACAGAAGTTTGCAGAACTTTTCTCCGACTTGTTGCTTCCCTCCTCGTCGTCGGCCCGATGTTGATGGCACAGTCATTCGATGGCTTTTTGCAATTGCTGCCGGCCCTCTGAGGTTTACCGAGGTCAGCCGTGTGGCTTCCTTCCCCTAAATGTCCCTGCCTGAAAGTATTGATATTACATTAGCGATGCAGATATTATAGACTGTGCATAATTTTTTTTACTGGAGGCCTGTGACAGCGAATGATGACGTGCATCGACTGGTGGATGTTGCTTGGGGTCAGCTGTTGAGCAGGAATATTGCCTATTGGCACGTTGGTTAATGCAGATTAGAGAAAAGTAAAGAGACACGCTGTATGTAGGGAGCGCGGTCATTAAAGGTGCAGTATGTCGTTTTTTGGGAAGATATTTTAATCATCTTCACTGACTTTTTTTCTCATGTCTAAACAAACTGAATAAACAAACTCGCTTTGTTTTCACGACTGAATAAACAAACTGACAACACAATTTAATGCTGTTTTACTTTGTTTATATGTGGCGGACCCTGCCACCAGCGTTCTTGGGACCTACTTTTCCTCTTTTTCTTCATAAATATTTCTGAATTTCTATCTTTACCTCATTCATTCCGAGTTTGCGCCCCTTTAAAACAAGTCAGAGGATTTCAAACCGCAGATTTTTGCACTCGTGCCTAAAACGTGATGCTTGGCGCCCCCTGTGGCGAACACGAGACGTGAACAGGTACGACCCTCGATTGATTGTGTCGCCGTCTTCTTTCATATTAAAATGGAGAGCGGCGTGCTCTGTAGGAGCTGAATGTCCACACACACACACACACACACACACACATGGAGCAAAATCTTCCTCGGCCTCCCTCGCATGGAGGACGGAGCGAGGGAGGAGGAAGAGGAGGAGTGAATGAAGGAGGAGGCTCATGCCAACGCTCCTACCGACCATGAATGCACGTTGCACTCACATTCCTAAATCTGTGTTTTTGGCAGCGAGCGGAAACAGCGTTAGAGGCGAGGTTTGTTTTTGTGAAAAGTTAAATTTAGCCCGCGGGGTGCCTCATTCCGTGGACATAAGCTTCTCGGTTGTAGAGCGGCTGCACCGTGCACATTAGCGGATCTGTGTAGCTGGCGCGCACAGAAAGGAATGTCTAATTATCACGCTTCCAAACCGCAGTAGGCTTCCTCTATTTGCACTGAGCTCCCGCTCTAATCGCTTTCTTTCTCTGCCACTACACACTTATTTTATTTTATTTTTGACGCAATTAAAATTGCTATCTCTGCCCCGTGCGGACGAGGAAGTCCACCCAGCGTTCACGGGACGCTTTAATTGAGCAGAAGCAGAGAGATTGTCTCCGCTAATATGTGGAGATTCTGTGTAAAGAGAGTTTTACGTAACAGTGAACACAAAGTGTGTGTGTGTGTGTGTGTGTGTGTGTGTGTGTGTATGAAGGTTGTGTCGATGAAAAGACTGACAGCGCGAGGATGCGTTTGAATTCTTATGAATACGGTTTCACAAGCTCCCCTCGTTTCAAACTGTCTACATGCAGATTTCCTCACGCCGCCGCCGCATCTCCAGCCAGCGGGGACGAGTGGACGAGTGTAGCCTTCAACGGAGCTTCTTATCAGATGCTGAGTGATTGCAGAGCTTTACAATATGAAGTGCCACTAAACCGCGGCACGATGGGCATTGATTGGTAAAGGATGGGAGGAGGGAGATTCCTCCTTGAGGTCATTATCGAGCAGACAGAGAGAGTTAGATGAAACAAACCAGTGTAATTGCATTTGTAACAAAAGACTAAGAATCAATGGACTAAGCACTACTTACAGCATTGTGTCAGCATATTTCATCAACATCTAAATGGATTCAGTGACTCCGTAATTGCTTAAAAAGTCTCTTCTGTGAAATCAGTTTTGTTTTTTTTTCCCCAGTGAAGTCCGTCGCCTGTGTTTTTAGACGTGACTCACAAGCTGTAGAGTGACACGTTTGCTCGATTTTTAATGAGGCCGTTTAAATAAAGTTAATTTGACTCACTGTTTAGGGCTCCTGATTATTTTAAAGCTGCGTTAGCTGATTGTTTGGCCACTAGGGGGCAGCGGAAACAAGCTGTATATTTAAGGAAAAACTTGTTGGCTCGCACATCCGGCCATAGGTGTCGTTTACAGGGAAGGGATACCTCTTTTAAAGATGCATTATGTAAGAATTGTCCAATTCATACTCAAAACAAACGGGAGCACATCAGTAGCTTAGTTTAGTGAGTTAGCTCGGTTAGCCGTGCATCCGGTGGCTCTGAGCACCAGGGAAGAGTCGGTTTTTACACCTCTAGTGCTGGAGGGCCGAGGCTAACTGGTTAGCATGCTTTCCTCAGTAGATATCTCTGCAGCACAATACAGTTACGTAATAAACTCAAAACTGTCATTTCTTCACATTCAATTGATCAATTTTTGAATGTTTTCAACTAAAATTCTTCCATATTGCACCTTTAAAAGCATAATTAGTTAAAAGTGTAATATTCACTCTCCATTAAGTTCTGATTTTGCGATTCTAGGAACTCTAGGACAGTCCCCTTTAATTCAATCCAGCCTTATCCGATTTAAAATAAATCATATTTGAATCAGCTAGAATCAGATGTTTTTTTTCCACCAGGATCCATGTATAACTTCCCGAGAAGTTGATAGCAAATGTCTCGCAATGTTAATAAAAGTGAGAAACAAATTCCATGATCTGATCCTTTATTCAGATCTGCACCAAAAGTTATCAGGGTCTATTCTGGGCCGAGACCCATCCTCCAATCAGAGTTTCATGGAAATGTATTCAATCATTTTTGTATAATAATGGTCACAAACCAACAAACAAACAAACAGACACAGGTGAAAACCAAGGAATATCAGCTGCTAAATGCTACATTTTGTGTACAAACTAGCTGCTAACTTTGTCTGTCTGCTGTCTGGTGTGGCGCTGGTTGCCTACAGCTGGTTTTGAAAGTGTTATCAGAGGTGTAAACCTACCCTGATGTCATCCACTGCTTTACAGACTTGTGTTTTGAAGGCCTCGCGGCCATCGCCATCTTTTTTGTTGTTGTTGTTTGGAGCCAGAAGTGACCGTCCCTCTCTTCTCATTCCCCAGTTTGTGCATTCTCAACTTCTGTCCTCGCCTCCTCCCCTCGTGTCTCCGTCCCTCCCACGTGAGACGTGAGCAGAGCAGGCGAGGCAACATGCGTTCAATAAAGTGAGACATCTGCGCTTCGGAGCCGTAGTTTTTCAATTACATGTGACGTGTGGAACAGCTGCATCGTTTGTCCGTTGTTCTGTCACAGTCTGTGTTTTATCGTCTCTGTCGCGCGAGGATAACAGCGTTCATGACAACTTTGAATCCGGTTAACAACGAGGCATAATGTGACATAAATAACATCGAGGCGAAATGTCATCGAGGGAAAGCGGTTTGAACAGCGCCTGGCGAGGCGCTGCGCAAACTGTTACGGGATGAAATCCCCACGATGGTTTATATATTCTGGCTTTGTGTCGCACACCTTTTTTGTTCACGGCCGCCGGAACAACTTCGGCAAAAGAACGCACCTGTGCATCCTCCTCGATCCGGCGAGCTGGGATCGATTTCGGGGAGATGATGAGGCACAAAAAAGAGAAACAAGAAGAAGAGCCCCATATGTAGACAAGCGAGTGAGGGTGGGGAAGGATTTCCTGATTGGATCTGACCACGAACCAAAAGCCACATCCAAAAGCATACTCTGCTTCATCGCCCTTTTCACTCTTAACGGGAACTTAATTTACTAAATGAACAGCATCCTGTATTGAAGAAGACCTGAAACTACAGATTGAGACCATTAGTTCATTAGGAAACGTCTCACTGAGGTAATAAATCAAGTGAGAAGTAGTGTCATTTTCTCATAAGCTTACATACAATCTGACTTCTTTTTTGCAACCAGTGCTGTTGCCACTAGAAAGAGCCACTGGCTTCACTTTTCAGACCTGGAGACGTCGTACATAACAGTTGAACTGATTTATCGCTAAAAAAAACAGCCGCCTGCTGATAAAAGTTGTTTTAGAACGACATTCAAGCACCTGAACGTCTCGCAAGCCGGTGTTTACATTCACATAAACTGATGGATAAAAAAAAAACGTCCCGGAGAATCTTCTGTCCAAGTTCAGACGTTTTGTTTTTCACCTTTTTCCGAGGACGTTCTTATCCAAACACCTCAGCGGGTCATAAACTCCTTTTAAACATCTTCACACAAACTGTTTGGAGTTCTGCAGAAGGACAGGGAGAGCTCTTTAAAGACGACACGCTTGTCAACATTGTCAGCAAATTGTTGAAACTTTTTCGACTGCCGTTAACGGATGACAGTTAATTGTGTCCTGCGTGGAAATAAACAGCCCCATTTTCCCCTGGAACGAGACGCGTCGAAGCCTGAGGCTGCTTCCGATGTGCCTGTTTGTGCTCTGAAAACCTGCCAGCTCACACCCGAAGCAACTAGACGAGCGACGGCGACTCTCTGCACTTCGCCTCCGACTGCTGGCTTTTTCGGATATCGTCCGTCTGCACCTTAAAATATGAACGAGCCTCGTGATAGCCAACTCGCTTGCTACGGTTGCATCTCTGGTGGCGACGACGCGGCGACACCAAAAAGGTGTGTTTTGCGAAGGGAGAGGGCGGAGAGCAATAGGTAGTAATGAGTAATGAGGAGGTCCTCTCATTCCTCGTTCCCAAAAAAATAACCCAAAACGCCTGTTTCGACCAGCTGGCTGTTTGTAACCGACTTAACAAGCTGACTTTGCATTAAAACCAGTCACCAGCGGCACCAGGCGCCCCGAGTCGAGCTCAGACGGGTTCAGTTTGCGGTTAATCTTTGGTCTGAACTGGGCTTAACTCAGACTTAATCGATACTACCTTCCATTTTTAACCTCCGTGATGCATTATAGCAGCAGTTTTGCGCGCCATGATATATTAACACACTCCTAGTATGTGTGTGTTTCAACAGGAGGGACTTTAAAGGAGCAGTGTGTCGTTTTGGAGAAGTTTTAATCAGAAGAGAAAGAGCTTCATTGACTTTTTGACTCTCTTCTCACAGACTTACGTTAAAGGACAGCACAATTTCACGCCGTTTTACTTTGTTTATATGTGGCGGACCCTGCCACCTTTCTGGCTTCGAACAATCTTGTTTACTTACAGAAAAGAAAATCAGCGTTTGCTCGAATGGGCACTGACAAATTGGCAAATTGGTTGCATAATGTACACTGAATAAAATCTGAAAATATCTCTACAGGTGGGCTTGATGCGTCACCGCGGCGTTGCACGATTGCAATCCGAAAAGGAAAATTAAGACGCGTTCGCACGTTGAAAAGCACCTCTGAATAGCGCAGACAGCGGCATTTAACCCGGGCTTTTCAAAACGCCGCAAAAACGCTCTCCCCCTCTCGTCACCACGCATAATACAGAGTGTTTTCTTTTCAGCCAAGCCGGCTGTGAATGAATGCTACCGCGCGCTGTTTGTCTACATCGCGCAGAACTATACATTTCTGTCATTGTGAGAACCTGAGCAGTAGCAGCAGCAGATGTACTACTTTACAAAAAAAAAAAAAGGAAAAGAAAGAAAAGAACATCAACATCTCCAGAGATTCCCTTTGACTCCGCTTCCAAAAGCCCCAGGTGCTCCACAGTCTTGCTGCTCATCCAGCAGTAATGTCGGGCGGCCATTCCCTGCTCTTAATTACTCCGAGCTTCAGTTCTAGATAATTCCAGCCAGCTACTTCAAGCTCTGGCTCTGCCATTATCGTTGGCCGCATAAAACATTCAGCGTGCTCGTCTGCTCTCATCGGACCTTGGCAGGGAGGGGTTACTGCGTTTTGCCAGCAGGCCTAATTCCTCCGTGATGGGAGATTGTAAGACATGAGAGCAAAGGAGAAAAAAAAAAGAAGGTAGAATCGAGCTTCTCCTCCTCACACACACGGGAAAGCAAACAATTTCGAAGAGAGTTCGGTGAAGAGAAAGAAAGTAGGAATGCACTTTTCCCTCTGATTACTTTCCCTCTCTAATTGTTGTGCCGCCGCTCGAGCAGCAGGGGGGAAACAACCCGGGCTGGTGTCACAAGTTCTTGTGTTCGGCGCCAGCATGACAGGGCGCCTTAATATCTCACTGTGCTGCAGCAGATGCTGCTTGTGTGGGTGTGTTTTTTTGAAGTAGCCCTGTGTGACTTTTTCTTCTCCTGGGCCAAGGGCACTAACAAGCAATTAGCCAACAGGAAGAGCACTTGGTATTTCGGGGGGGGACAAAATCCAAGCGTACGAATTCGAAGGCTGCTTATTTCTTTTTGTTTTTGACAGGAGGGTTTTTTTGCTTGTTCCAAACAGCGAAAGCCGCCGTCGGAATGATTTTAAGCCATTTGTGTCCCTGCAGACAAACAAAGACCGAGGGAAACATTTGACCATTTTCAAAAGGGACTCAAAACCCACAAAACTCCTGGATGGATGCGTATGATCTAAATCCCACTGAGAGTTTTGTAGATTTACCGCAGATAACACGTCAGTATGCGCGATGCATTAGAAGTAAAAAGCGTTTAATCCGTCCACTTTTCAGAGCGAGTCAATGAGCTGCTGGCAGCTGACTTTCATTTGAATAGGCAATAAAAGTCTAACTGTACTCCTGAAGGTATTGCTGTCCTAATTACAGACCTGCCTGGAGCTGATAAACAGGAATAATGGCCAAATGGAGGCACCATGTTCTGCACTTGACATCAATAATGAATCACCGACTGTTTGTCTTTCCGTTGCTCGGCCTGGACGCCACTTTAATGACATATCTCAACATGGCTGTAAACCTTCATGGTGCCCAGATGACGAATCCTAATGACCTTGGTGATCCCACGCCTTGTGTACCAGCGCCACCGTTATGTTAGCATTTGCGCTTTTTGAGGGAAACATCGCGGCATCTAGATAGCCGCAAAGTTCGGTGCAGGCGTTCACTTATGTGCTAATTAGCATGTTTTAGCATGACAACACAGTAAACAAAGGTGTTGAACATGTGTTTGTCGCTAATTAGCAAGTTTTAGCATGTCAAGACAGTAAGCAAATCTAGTGAACATGTGTTTAGTGCTAATTAGCACGATGGTGTACATGGTGACCATCATAGACGCTTAACTCCAGTTGGTAGGCATTGTAACTGAGAGCATGCTGCCCTCTAATGTTAGCATTTAGCTCAAAGGGCGCGATTGCAGACTTTGAACGAGACAGTTAGCCTCCACGAGCAGCTGCTTTCTTTGAGCTAGAGCCGTTGTTCTCCCCAGAGGTATCACAGCTGGAAATTGGATCACATTATTCAACGTTAATGTCTGACTTACATAATCGTTGCTGCAAAAATATCCTTTGTAATATCACTTTTAGTGGCAGACGTGAGGTTTTTTTTCGCAAGTTCGGATTTGGCCCAGGGCCCGTACTTGATTGTTATCGATTCGCACTTTGCAAAGAAAAACTACAATTGTGTGTTGTGAATCACATTCATCCATCAGGTTACGGATACTCATAAACAAGATAAATCTGTGCTTTATTGCTTTCTGTAATTACAATCTTAATCGTTATTCTCCGCTCGCAAAAAAATGTGTCCCTGGGCTTTCCTGAGAATTTGAGAAAAAAAAATAAAAAATCCGCTCCCCTGTGACAATCAGCCCATTCACCCGAAACCACCAGACTCACCCTCAGTTCATTTCACAATGAAAGATATCTCTCCGTGGGGGCAACAGGAGGATGTTCGGCCCATTTTTTTTCACTGCTGTATAAAATGAAAGCTATTTAAAACCCTCCGAGAACTCTGACTTTCCCCCCCGACAGAGATTCAGCAATCATTCATTTAAGAAAACATTAGCTGGAGCGGCTTCAGGGGTCTCAGAAATTATTTTTACGCAGACAAATGTGTCCAAACAATGATCGTCTTCACAATCCGAGCTCGAGGAAAAAGGCTTAGAGCAGCCGCGGAGACAGACGGCTTGACGCGGCGCTCGCCGCTGTGTACACACTCAACAGATAAACGCGGGTCCTGACCCTTCGTAGCGTGGATCAAATCACAAGGTAAACAGTCTTCTCTCCACGCCGAGACGGGAGACACTACAGCGGCAGCGAGGGGGTGGAAGAGTGGCTGCTGTGCTTCCCATCCTGAGCCGATATTATTAAGTCCGGTGACAATCATTGTCTGTTATTGTTATTGGACTGCGTGTCAGCCCTCGGTTTATTCCTGCGCTTTTGCAAGTGAGGAGCTGTTTATTGCCTCGGGTGTAACAAGGTTCATCCTGTGGCCTGTTTTTCTTCTTTTTTTTTTGTTCCCTTCTTTTTTTTTTTTTTTTTTTTTTCTTTTTAAACA
>OMLP01015172.1:2673-17845 GCA_900302685.1 Spondyliosoma cantharus | reverse complement strand
AGAAGTGAAGGAGCGTCTTCACCGCGCCGCTCTCCACACCTGCGCCGGAGGATTTCAATTCGCTCGGCAAAGCCCTGTATGACAGCTCGGAACCATTCTGCTGCGCCGAGATAAAACATAACACTGAAAAAAAAAGAGTTAAATAATCAATTCCAAAAGAAACGCCAGGGTATTAATCTAGAGCAGAGAGCGGGTTGGTACCTCCCAGAGGATTGCAAGATGGTTTGCAGAGGGATTTAGACGATGATTAGCAGCCCGTGAAAAAAAATTATATACCAATGTTTTGTAAAATACAAATATTTCATCAGGTTTTTAATTCACTGATAAATTTATACAGTGGATATGTGCAGCCTCGAGGCTTTGTTCATAATTATAAAGTAAAATTGTCTGCAAATGGGAGGAATTATTCTCTTCTATTTCAGTCACTGTACTGTTGCCCTGTGTGAATCTAATTTCGCCTCAGCATCATGATCAAAGAAAATTAACATCCTTCTGGAGGAATGGGAAAGCGATATAAGATCTTTATCTTTATTATATATCAGATCATATCATAATATATCAGATCAAACTGATAAAAGGACGTTGGAACCTGAAGGATAACTTGCTGTCTTTCACAACTTGTGTGACTCTACAGTAAAGGTTCAAGGTTCATTTGATATTTTACAACACATGGCTGTACAACAAAATGCAAGTTGTAGTAATGCTACAAGAGAACTTGAATTGTGGAGTGTTGCGGACGACTTCATGAGTCTTCAGTAGAGCCTGGAGAATTGAGTTTGCCCCGGAGTTTGTGGGTATGGCAGTGGATAAGATTAGATTGTTCTCTGTGCACCTCTCTGCATGATGGTTGATTTCTTCCTGATATGAGCTCTCATTGTAGTTTGTAATAGAGCAGATGGTTGTGGTGCTGTCCTCATAATTCATAATAGTGTCCTTCTGATGTCTGGGAGTGCTGTCATGGGTGTACAGTGTGAACAAGCGGGGGCCGAGCACACAGCCCTGGGGGACTCCAGTGTTGGGCACTAAAGTAGAGGAGGTGTGATTGCCAATCTGAACTGTCTGGGGTTTGCATGTGAGGAAGTCCAATATCCGGTTGCAGAGCGTAGTACTGAGGCCCAGAGTGTTAACTTTTCAAATCAGCTTCATGGGTGAGATTATATTGAAGCCTGAGCTGAAGTCAACAAACAGATTCGGTTGTGGACGTGCTTATGCTCAAGGTGTGTGAATACTGAGTGGAGGGCAGTGGATATGGCGCCCTCTGTGGATCTGTTGGTTCTGAAAGCATACTGGCGAGGGTCCAGGTGGGCAGGGACTTTATCTTTGACATGCTGGAGAACCAACCCTGAATTTCCACATCGTCACGCTGAATGTGAACTCTGTCTGAACTTTAACTTACCGGTTATATGAGGGTGTATGTGTGGACGACTGGCAAAAAATATCTAACCACAGGTGCACTAACGAACGCTTGGGATAGAATACGCAATCCTGCCTTACAAAGCAAAAAAAAAGCAGTGATTTAATGTTTGGTATGAAGGTATTAGGCTTGAATGATATAAAAAGCTGCTGAAATCACATCAAAGTTCATACTTGCTCAAAAATGTTAACCATAATCCTCAAATTGGATTATGGTGATCAAGAGCTGTGTATAAGTACCTTTCAGCTAGCTTAAAAAACCCATGCAATGTCCCACAAAATTAAAGCCAGTACGAACGAGAAGGATGTCAAATTTACAAAAGAAAGACATTCTGAGAGGGAGCAAATAAGTTCCACTAATGTCTGCTTAGCACATATTTCTGTGCTACTCTCTGTAGAAAGATTCCCTGCTGGATGACAACTTGAAAAAAGGAGTATAATTCAAGTAAGTCTCCCCTAAAAGAAAAAAAAAAAACATCCATTGTGAATTTAATTACAGTCCTAGCAAAGAATATCGTGCCACTTCATCTCTATCTTTTACATTAGGGTGAAAAAAAAACCCCACTGAAGTCTCCAACAAAGCCGCCATGTGATTCTGTCGATTCCACCTCTTGACAGGAGCTTTCGAACACAGTCCCAGACATGTATGATTAAAAAACCCTGATGGCATTGTATAAAGAAAAAGGTCCAGTCAAGCTGCCATCAAGATTATCGTCGAAAATCAAAAGCATGGTGGATTTTCATCTAATCCTCGGAATCCGTTGAAACATCTGATTGGCTGTAATGTGCAAAGATACCCTTTTTATATGATCTCCATATCATCCTCTCGCTCTGAAGCGGCGCCCTGAACTTTTTAGCCCCAGACCCTTCTTTTTTTTTTCATCCTTGCGTAAATTTCTGAACCAAGCCGAGAAAGTGATTTTCAGCTGAAGAGAGGATGAACGGTGTCGGAGCACATTTCTTCTAAAGCATGGATTTGAAAAACTGATAGAATGAAATCCTATAAATATGCAGGTGGTGGTTTTGTCAAAGGGGAGAGGAGTAAATTGGACTGCTTATCATTTATGCTCTGTGAAAAAGTTAAATAAACAGACATCTGAGGCTCGAACTGTTTTTCTGCCCCGTTTTAAATCTTTCATCTAAAAAGGTAAACGTTACGGCAAACTAATTTGGACACGCACACAAAACATAAATCTCAAGCAAACACGTGTCAATCATCACATTTCGATCTCATCTCATGGTATTTGCTCTACTTTTTCTTCAATTTCATCTTTGTTCAACTTAAAAAAAAAAAAAAAAAAAGGAGCAACAACTGGTGGATAACCTGATTGTGATGTTGTCGGCGGTAACGTCAGGGAGACTTTCTCGGCGATTCCCTCGTCGGGGGTAAACGTCTGGTCTGCAGCCCTTGCGACAAAGATCAGCGGCTCTGAGTGCAGCGAAGCCTCAAACTCATTAAAAGATCATTATATTCTGATGATGATGTCTGGACAGAGACCACACGGTGTCATTCAACTAAATGAATAAACACGGCGAGGGTGAACGGGGCGATTATGCAGGACATGAGAAAGCTGCATCAGGGACCGTGATTGCAGGTGGCGGACGATGTATATGCATCTTTTGCTCAAAGGAGCAACAGTGCACATGTGGCAACACAATCTCTGCATATGGGTGTATATATTGCCTTTTCTGCACTCATATGCAGATAAATTAAGAGTTGCAACATTCAGACTAAAGCCGATAGAGAATCCGTCTTGAGTCACTGTGACAGGCAGGTCGAGTTAGTGAGTGGAGCTGAAGAGTCAACTCGTGGATTATCCTGGTTTGAACATTGTCGGACACATTTGGGTTTAACGTTAGTACACAGCTCAACAAAACCTGAAATGAATACTGTCGTTTTTGACTTGATGCAGACTTCTTTCATATTATATCTTCACACGCATGTAAATGTACGACAGATTCAACAGGATGATTGTCACAGACGACTTGTTATTGAATCAAGGCAGACTTTGTGACGGAGCAAAACCTCTCTGCTCTCGCCGCCAAAGTATTCGCTTGTGGTTCCCCTCCCTAATTAACGCCGCCAGCTTTGAGTGGCACTGTGTTGGGACGTGCTGCAGAGGGACTGGAGGAAGGCAGACGGCAGTGCAAACAGCTAAGTAAACTCTCCGGTCTAATAACCGGCTCCTCCTGCCCTGAGGTTAAACAGACCCACTAATCACTCTCTTTGTTTGGTTTGGGCTTTTTGCGTTCTCCGAGGCGGCACCCGGAGCGGCGGACGGCTCTGTGCTCGGCTGTTTTTTCCTGCGCGCGCTTCGAGGTCAAACGTTCGGCTGCACGCGCAGATCGAGAAAACCTCCGGCCTCCGAAACCAAGATGGATGTCGGCATTAAGTCGGCGCGCAAGATTGAATAAACGTTGGCACTTGTCCACGCATGTTTAGTCGCGACTTGTTATTTGGCGTTCTTGATCGATCAGAGCAGATGGTTAAATGCAAAACATTCACCCCTGCCGACCGTGCATACAGATCCATCATGTATATTAGGAGTTATTGTAAAGAGATGCAGAGTCAGGGGAACAGATTGATGCATGGGCCTGGAAGTAGGCTGACAGCCAGCTCTTTCAGACGGTTACATAATCAAGGCTTTTATTCAGACACATGCCCTCCCTGCCGGGATGCTGGCTGAGAGCAGATAATGAAGAGCCAGTGTAGATGTCCACGGAGATCTATGACCAGGTTCAGACATGGAGAAGCGGGCTCCTCCCCATCATAATGCTGATGCTGCAATAAAGCAGCAGCCCACACTGGAAGGAAGGGCCCCGGCAGCTGCAGCCATGGGACGCAGAGTACTAGGAAATTGCATTACAGGCGTTCCCTTCGGAGTATTTAAAAATGGAAACACTGGAAGGCTTGTTTTATTGCTTATGCTTTCGATGAGGTCTCTCCAAAGCGCTTCCGACAGTTCAGAGCGGCGCGACCATGTTTTTGTAATAAGACAGTTCGAACGGCAGTCAGAGGGGGATCTCGTGCGAGCGCAGAAGTCATCAGACATTAAAAAAAAAAAAAAAAAGCAGCAATTTCACAGAGGGGGTATTCTGAGGTGACGTCGCGATAAGAAAATGAGATGTGAATGGCTTCATCTCTGGGCGTCTCATTGGGTCTCGCTCGGCGAGCACATTTTCTAATTTTCCGTCACATGGACGCCGCATCTTTCTTCTGCGAACCGTCCTCCGCTCATTCTAACGAGGCTGAATTTGCTACGCAGAGGTAACCCAGGGTGCACCGCATTCAGCTTCACGGTGGCGGAGGCTTCATTCTCTAAATCTGTTTTGTCAGTGTGCCCTATTTTATGTCCATTACTGATTTATTAAAATAAGAAAATGCTCTCAACTCACTTAATATAGCTTCAGTACAGACTGGGGCTAGCTGGTTAGCATGCTAACTACAGTAGATATCTCCGCAACACACCAACGCCTTTGAAACTCTTATTTATTTATTTATTTATTCTTATATGCATTATACTGTTAACTTCAATTGATTCTTGCATGTTTTAAACTTGAATTCTTACATACTGCACCTTTACTGGACTACAAATTTACCGTTTTATAAATAATGGTGATTATAGTGTGACCCAAACCTCAAAGATGATCAGTTTACTCGAAGTTACGAGAGCAAATCCTCACAACAGGGAAGCTGGAACTGCGTCACAAATCGATGATCGGTGAAAGAACAGTGAATTTATTGTCTGTCGGCAACCAATCAATTCATGGACTGATAGCCATCTTTAAATTACAATTGCGCTCCTCCTCTGACAAGGGCCAACCGTCCCCCTTTTATTCAATCGAGCCTCTAAAGCTCTGCATCAAACTGTATTGACTCGTACAAACCAGCCACCAGTTTTGCGTCTATTATTTATTCCCAGAGAAATTAATCAAAATGTTGAACGCCCTATCTACGTTAAACAAAACTGAGAACAAAAACCTCCTGTATCCGTCCCTTTATCCACACCAGAAGTTAATGGGCTCTATTCCGGGCTGAGACCCGTCCTCCATCCAAGTTTTAGTGGAGATCCGTTGAGCGGTTTTTGCGTAATCCTGCTGACAAACCAACAAATCAACCCGAAAAATGGGGAAAACAACACAACCTCGGCGAAAGGTAACAACTGAAACATGAGGAAGGGAAAAGAATCCATAGAAGTACAATAAAATAACTATTTGACCTCGAAATTACACATCAAACTTAATACATGAAATAAAAACACATGTGCACCATGTGTTGGACGAGTATTCACGAGACGAGTCCACGGGGAACCTTTAAACAGCGTTAAAGTGTGTTGGTGTGTGTCCCCCCCGTCACATTGGCTCCACCGGTGCTCCATCCTGTCGCCATAACACGGATTCATTTCCTGCATTTACAGACGGCACGAGCAAACAAGCAGCTTTTAAAACGCTCCCGCGGGAACGTAACGGCTACACAGATGCCACCTCCATATTTTAGAGTCGTTATCACTCGCTGATGCTGACGAACAATCAATTTAAAGATCTTTTACACAGTTTGATTTACAACCCTCATCCCCCCCCAGCGGGTTACCAATCTTCTGAACATTAACTGAAATTGACTGTCAGCTGCTGTCAAAACTATTTGACTTATCCTGGCTGCGTGAATATGGCAGCCAAGTCTCAAGATGGGGCAGACAAACCCGGTGAGCTGTAACGTTGTCTGCGATATTTTTATTTTTTTTTTTCGGTTGCGTAATCAGATGTAAATGTGATTTAGTCGGCGGCCAGGCCGGCTCTGAGGCATCAGATTTAATATGCATTTCGAAGGTACCTGATTACAGGTGTGAAAACAGAGGAATACAGAACAAAATGTGATTGTCTGCACAATAATCTGGATAGATTAGTTCTGTTTGGAGTTCCCAGACACACAATTTAAACTCTCATATTTGTGTGGTTGTAAAAAAGAGAGCCAGAAATAACAGAAACAGTAGTAAAATGTACTGTAATGAGATTTAACCGGTCATAAAACAGTCTCAATTTAATATCAATGCTTCTGAATGACCTGCATAAGCAGCAAGCAGAGAAGCAAGAAGATTGGCTACTTCTGACAGTACTGAAATTATTCTTAAAGGTCGGCAGAGTCTAAATTCCAGTTTTCCATCGGCTGTCGTTTTTGTGGTGTGTTCACGCGCAGCTGTTTTTGGCCGAGACGCAGGCAAAGGGAAGGCGACACAACAGCAGGCCTTCGTCGCTGGTAGTTTATCGATGTGTCTGGGCCTTTAAGGTTCCCTCCAGCTCAGAGCCAGCAAGCCACCCAGCAAGTGTCAAAGCTTGCCAGACACATTCCAGGATTTTATGGTCCACGTAGTGTCCGAGGAGTTCAATGGGCATGTTCTCTACCAAACGTTTACTGCTCCTCGGTGATGACAGCCCGCTCTGCAGGTCGGTCACTTTATTAAATAAGAGGCCCTCCCCCCCCCCTCCCCCTCTCCAGAGGCTGAGGTAATTCTTGGGAGATTAAGGTGATAGAGTGTGGATAAAAACAGCCGCCTGGGTCAGGCCTCGCCCAGGGAGAACAGACACTGTTCTTTATAACCTTGATGGACATTTTCACTGCCACACACACACACACACACAGACTGTACAGTAAAGTCCACTGCTCGGAGCGGCAGAGAAACTCATCTTAGGTTATGCCACCCTACAGCCAATCAGTGTGCAGCATAACTCATCTCTCGATGTTAAGCCTTGCTGCACATTTATTCAGAATCCTCACATTTGCTCAGGGGGGAATTAACCGCCTGTCGGCGAAGGGGAGATTGCGATCCACGTCCAAGGCTGCCTATTAGATATTTTAAACTCTTATCGTCATCTGACAATTTTATGAATAATTTTCATCATCTTATAATGCGGCAGAATCGCTGGGAGCCTTCAAATCCTCTTCCAACATGATTGCCGAACATCGAAGCACACTCGTGTTTATGCAGTGTCTGATCACACTAACGGCTTTTCCTATTAGCATAATAAATGAATTAGTGCACTAGAGACAAAGATCATTAGGCAGATTTTTACCACCGGGAAATCATTTGGACAATGTACTGTCTAACAATGTGGGACAACAGCGATGCCTCACCCTCCAGCCTCCCCCACCCTCGAATCACTCACTCACTCACTCACTCACTCACCCGCTCTTAAGCCCCGCTGCTGTTTGCATTCGGCCCGAGCGATGTTCATTTCTTCGAGGCTGCTGTTTCGCTTGAAACGCGCGAGCTTTGAGATTTCCAGTGATTAGTCACAACAGTGATTGGCATGCGGCAGACAGTGATGCTAATGCGTCCCCGCCGTAAACACGAGGCGTTATCGCGACGCTACATCTCCTCACTGGCAGCGGCAGACTTAGTGTACTAAAACACTCCACCCCGAGGGTTTATCCCTTTATCTGCTCCGCCTGTCTTTCCCTCAACTCCTACGGCTCGAATTATGTCTCCGCCAGCAGTTCAGAAAGCAGGTGCGACATTGTTCCGCTCTTGCTCTTCATATGCTAACGACATAAACAGCAGCTTGTTAAGAGTTGTTTTAAGTAAGCGTGCACGGCTTAGGTAAAGGAGTTTCTGAACGCCTGTTGTTTCCTGCAAGGTGCTCTGGCTGAAAAAAAAAAATTGCATTTAAACATGAGGCGCTCCTGTTAGTGGCTCGTCTGGAGGTATGAGTGCTGCAGCACTCGGGGATAATGGTCTCAGAGGGCTGTGGCCGCCCATACAGGCGCACGCAGTGAACTCAGGCCACAGTCATTTACATCGGAGGCGGTCAGAAGCCCCGTCATTTTCTCTGATGGTCATGCGAGATGTGTTCATTATGTATATTGGGGGTTACAGGTCCGTGGGGATTGAGGAGTGTGTAATTCGCCGTATGTAGGGTGGGCCGAAACTTAAATCGAACGACAGCTGCGAGCCGCTCCTTAAGCAGCATCGCCAGCTTCTGATCACGCACGACGGTTGCAGGATCCCGAAGGAAACACCCGGTCATCCATCTCGCACAATTAACACGACATCCAGTGTCAACATTCCAAGGCGACGGAGGAAATGGTGTCGTAAAACACACCGAAATGAAACACGATCTTATCTTTCTGTTTCATACTAATAGGTCATTCACCACTGCTGAATTTTAGTAGCCATCGATTAATCCTATAAAGGAGCCACATTGTAACAGACGATTTGTCGCACTTTTTTCACCAATAAGCAATGATTGTGACGCATTCTTGTGATGCAACACAACCAGTAAAGGGTTAACTAATACAGGCAAAAACAGGACCATGTTGAAAGCATAGATCACAACAAAAATATTTTTTTTGACACCCTTACATACACATGTAGATATTCGGCAGGCAAAATTACTTAACTGCCACACGATTATCATTTTTCCGAATCAATTTAGTTAGATAAGCTGAAATTAATAACTGTTTATATGCTGGTATTTCGGGATTGGTTAGCCAAGCATCTAAATGAAAAATATAGCCCTATACTATACATTTCATTCACTAGAAATGCACAGTGTTTTCATACCAGGCGTTGTTTCAACCCCTGTGCAAACATTTCAGATGATGCCGTCTCGACTCTCGACTTTGATGGCCGACTCGCCAAGTAGTGGATTATTCCGTGAAACCCCTACATGCTAAATATATTCAAAAAGAATGAAAAAACAAACAGAAATATTTTCGAAGACTCGCCCTGAACCTGTGTGCGTTACATACGTTTATTTAATCGTGCTCAACCGTTAGCTGGTGATTAGCTAGCAGAGCTACGTCTTTGCAGAAGGTGTGTGTGTGTGTGTGTGTGTGTTGGATTTTAGCAGATAAAAGCTGACATTCCAATTTACAGGGGAATAATATTATGTTAATTCTGCTACAGGAGAAACCTGACGCTTCCCCCCCCCGCAACAAGGCGGATAAAATGAGTTTGAACGTATTGGCAAAAATCCAAGTGTCGTCACGGAACCTAATCAGGGATTTTGAATGGCACGCAGTGAATGCTGTGTTGGGAAAAGGCTTTGTGCTGACTTGAAGGCAGCACTGTATTACTCGCCCTGCATGCGCTAATTTTCATTTAATCTCCTTCTTGTTTTTTTTTGTTTTTTTCTAACAGTGGCCATGGCTGTTAGCCATGAAGCTGGAGCCAGACACGCCCATCGCTTCCTCCTGTCTAAAACAGCCTCTCCGGTGCTACCTTGAACATAAAACGCTCCGAATATGCCATCCAAGTGCGAGAAAGCCCAACGGACCGCTTAACACCCACTGTAAGTAATGGCGCACTCTGACTCTGAGGCGATGGCTTCTGGAGTGTTTACTCACACCGAGTCAAACCCCGACTGAGATAAACTCATCCTGCAGCAACCGACTTCTGAATGAGTCATTTTGTCCAAATTATGCCCCCTCCGTTCAAACATCACACCCACCGTCTGCACACATGGATTAGTCCTTTAAAGTTCTTCTGAAAGGAGTTCTGTGTGTCTTGATATATACGGGGCTGCGACTCTGCTGCGGGTCAGCGCTCGCGGTGAATTTCAATTTACCTACACGGTCTTGACGGAGGGAAATTTATGCGGCCGTAAATGACATATTTACATATCGCATACCCCCCCCTCAAAAGCCGAATCACTTCACCGAACCTGGCAGGTAACATTGATGATTCTAAATGTATTCATCATGCATATAAAATAATGGAGTCATTATGCATGCAGGTAAAAGAGACACCCACCGTGTACTGAAGATGTCTTTATGCTAATGCTCGCCATGCCTGGACCATTTTTTACAGTATGGGACTTTTTTTTTTTTTCCCCTCGAACTTCAATGGTGTTACAAGAGCTTGTCCTACATCAATAGACACAAAAGAGCTCTTGACCATGAAGTGAAGTGTAGCTCAGTGAATCCTCGCATGCTGTATTTATTGTGCTGCATACCTTGAATAAAAGATGGGAGTCAGGAGGCTTCAGAGCACCGAGTGGGTGGGGTTAATTGCGTATAAGGGGGAAAAAAAAAAATCAGATATCAGATATCTCAGGTAAGTAGTCATTCATGGTCAAGCATACGAAATTGACTTTTAGCCGTGCTAGCAGCCGAGCTCTGAGGAAGCCAATGCGGGTTGTTATTGATTTCTTCATCAGTTACCCGATCGACCCTTTGGAGTTCCAGTTCCCCGGGAAGCAGCAAAGCGCCCTCGGAGAGAACAAAAAGCAGAGCTCCGTTGTTAGTTTAAGGGAGGGGACGGGAATATACACAGCGAAGAGCAAAACCCAAACAAGCTGGAAATGAGAGGGGAGCACGTGGATAGCAAAAGATCATGTTATGAGATGTCAGAGTTGGTTACAAAACAAGAGGGGATTAGCAGGAACTGAGAGAAGGCTGCGTGTCAGGCGAAGTCAAGGACGGGTTATGTTCAGATTGTGACGATAATGGAATCCAACAGAGAGAAAAAGAAATGCACAACAGCCGCTCGGATCAAGGTTCAGGCTCCCAGACGGTATTTTCTGTTTCATTCCCAGGCCAAATTATCGACGCTTTCGCCAGCTTGGGAGCGAGACTCAATCAAACATCTTCCATTGTTGAACACTGTGTTTACAAAACAAAACCAACAACCAGCAAATCCTGCGTAATATGCCTTTAAAGAGCGGGCGGTGGAGAATCTCGCTCCGTCGGCGTACCGGTCGAAACGTTTTTTTTTTTTTTTTTTTCAACTTCGTGATTCATCCTCAGAAGTTTTCAAACAGCCATCGGATCAGGTGTCGCTCCGTTGTGCCCAGACGATCTCCTCGCTCACAGGGGGACGTCGTGTACAGCAACTCGCACTCGATGTCGACAACCTCACTCCTCTCCTGCGTTGAGTGTGTGCGGATATTATCCACCGACACGCCGTCTACACACACACACACACACACACACACACACTCACACCACTGTTTGATGCCGCTCCACCAACAACACTGTCGAGAGCTCTCCCGCTTCGCCAGAATCATATCTCAAATGGAGCCGCAGCTCTCTCATTTCACTCATATTGCGTATCTGTGTCTCTCATTTGCATTACAGTTCATATCTCTTTTTGTTCTTGCGTCCAAGTGACTGCGTATTGATCTTTCTTCCTTTTTCCCCCCCCCGCCGACGAATGTGTTTGTGCACACAGCAGCAGCCCCGAAGGACTGCCAGGTCAGTTCCGTGTCACACCAGCCAAATTCCTGGCAAAGATTAACAGGAGAGGGCAGCGGCAGCCTTTGAGGGCAGGAGCGGTGGGAGCAGTCGCACCAATTAGGAGCCGACAAACCAGACCACCCAGCCCGGCGCTCAACCCTGGCTGGCTCGAGATAACAGAGCCGACACACATGCTCAGACAGATAGGCGCGCGGCTTGCAACGCGCTACCCCGCATACCCACTCATAACTCGGTAGCTAATGCATATGCAACACCCCGCCAAACATCATCCATTAGCTGCAACAGGGGCCCGAGCGTGCCGCTGGAAGTGTCAAATATGCATGAGGGAGTGTAGGTCTCTGTCTCGTAATCCTCCAGGCAATTAATACAATCGTTTCCAGGGCCAAGCACTCAGATGCACGTTTCAAAACCTCTCCCTGGGCTTGTTGAAAATTTTGTATTTTTTTTAAGGTCGGCTAATTCACAGGTACATTGGCCAGAGGATTTGCTTTTTATGGATTGGCGCCGTCTGCAAGTCGACGGCAGGCCATACATTGAGAACCGTCCCCGGGTGATGTGTGGGGCTGTGGGGACAACACATTCACAGGAGGAGAAGCGGTGCCGGAGCTAGCTGCGGTTGAAGATGAAGCAACGCTCTCCGTTCCGTTAATTGCGCCGCGGCGCTAATTGAGCGGCGGCGCGTTGAAAAGTCGCTTGCGCTCGTGTCCCGCGAGTGAGTCACGGAACGTAGCGTTTTTCCTCTTTACGCGTTCGACGGCTTTCATTGTACTGCTCTTCCTGCCGAGTGCGTCGTCGCTTTCACCATATTAAGCATTTAATTCAGCCTCGCTTTTTTTTTTTTTTTTTATGTGTGTGTGTTGGCTTCTGCAGATGGTTTTTAGCCTCCAGTCAGATATTGATTGAAATGTTCAGCCCAGTGTGCGAGGAGAGGAGGAGGAGGAGGAGGAGGAGGAGGGGGGGGCTGGTATTCAGAGGCATTCGGTGGTTGGTGGGGAGGCAGTATTGATTGCACTTAAAGTGACAAGATTGAGGAGGCCCACTTTGACACGTTATCCCTATTGCCTAACAGACGGAGAGAGAGAGAGAGAGCGCGGGCCGGAGGAGCGGCGCCCGATTGATTTCTGGCGATCATGAATGGCCCGAGACCTATGAATCAGTCGTCCGAGGGCCTGGAAAAATAAGTCAACAATTTTTCATGCCGCTGCCGTAATGTAAGGAGTGACGGCCCGTTTGATTTAAGAGGACAAGTAAATGCTATGGTAATGAATAGGCCTCATGCACATTCTGACAAGCTGAAGGAGTCCTCGGTAATAACCCGGCGCGTAAAGAACCCGGGCTGGTAGTATATTTGAGGAGGCAGGTGTTGCGAGGCAGCCGGTTTCGGGCGTCGGCGGGATTTTTTTGTTGTTGTTGTGCATAATTCACCGGCGAGGCACGAAGCTGATGTAGCCTCTCCCCCCTCTTATGACCATCCATCAGGTAAAATTGCTTTCTTCTAACACTCCGCTGTCGACGAGAAATAACAAATGTGGCCGTGCAGAGCAACACATGATTACAGGGTAATAACGCCCCGAGGTCAGGAGGAATGTGACCTCATTCAGAGCCGCTTGTTGAAAAGGGGAGGCGAGTGACGAGTCACCGAAGGGGGATGATGGCGGCTCATCCTCCCTCGAGGGCGGCTGCTGTCAGGTGCCCGGCGTCTCTCTCTCTCTCTGACTCGCTCTGTTTTTATTAATCACTGCGCTCGCATGTTTGGGTGTAATTGAAAACACATCATCTTGACCCGGGGAAACACTCGAGGAAAGATTAGCGAAGGGAAGGCGGCGGAGGAGGAGCGCTTAATAACGCGAGCCTCGTTTCTCGGTAGGGCTTCCTTCGACCGACCTCTTCCGGGAAAAAACATCCCCTCGCCGGGCGGTGGAGGGGCTGTTCGGGGGGCCCCCACATTTCGCTTCTGATTGATATGGTGTAAATTCCATCACTATAATCTTCCAGGAAATTGCTCGGGCGTTTCCAGAGGCCTAATCGAGATATGGGTCCGCGCTCGACGGGCAAGAGGAGGAATGAGAATGAGGGGGAAAATTAAGGAGAGGAGAGGCGGGGAGGGACGGCGGCTGGAGTTTGAAATCTGAAAAAAAAAAAGATATTAAAGCATATGTGGCGGGAGCGTGGCGTGTTTGAGGAGAGCACGGAAATTAATGAGTGAACAACAAGATAGAGTAGCTGAACGGAGGGGAAGCAGGCAAGGGGAGAAAAAAATAAATAAATAATGTTCGACATGCTTCAGTGATCTCAGTTTTTTTTTCTTCCATCCCAGTGTTCTCCTTCCTCCGCGTCGCCTGCAGGTCTCTGGTTCCGTGGGCCGCCTGGTCAATTACCCATGAAAATGAGAGAGAGAAAGCCGGTTGCGTGTGATTAACACACGCGCCATACAGCGAGCACCTTCTGGGTTCTGGAGCTGGGATGCGGGGAACACGCGGGAAAAGACAAATGTTCTCCGATATATAGTAAAAGCGACGAAGCTCGGATGCTTTTTATTTTCCATTAGGACATTCAATCAGACCTCCACGTTTTCGCCCTCTTAAATGGGAGAATATGAGAGCGGCACCGAACTGGTGAACTGGTTTATTGTATTTTTCCTTCCCTTGTTTTTTTTTTTTTTACCCGAGTGTCATAACAGGAGGCTCGGCACAGGCAGACACGGCGCGGCACAGCGAGTGTTTTGCGCGTGTGGCCGCGGCGGCGGGGAGATGGGGAGGGTGGTAACTGAATTGCGAGGTGTAGACGGTATTGCTCTCAGCATGGAAGGACTCAAAGGACGCTTTTAATGAATGGAGCTTGGGGAATGCGGTAGGATTGGCTGCCATAGCAGAAGGCAGGAATTCACTGGGTTTCTCATGTTAGACGCTGAATTATTTAAAAAGGGGATCGGTGCGCTGGTGATGCTGCTAGGACTTGTGTCGGTGTGGTTGAAGCAGAATAAGCGTCTGAGACTGAAGACCAGAACTCGGCCTACGTCCGCCGTTGCAAGGCAGGTGGCTGTGAGGCATGCTCCCACTTGACAAGTCAGATGTCGACAGCCGACTCTGCTCAGCCTCGGCGGGTGCGTGAACAAATAATGCAAAATGCGTTCTGATAACAACTTTGGTCCGTTTACAATTCCATCTTCGATACGTTTTATTTGTTACCTATTTTTCCTCTCAGCTCCTAATCAAACCGCGGGAGGCGATGGGGGAATTTATGTGCATACATACATCTTTAATGTCAACAGTACGAGTTCCCCCGACATGGTAATATATTTTAATCATCCGAGGATTTGAGCGATTCAAATGAGCAGGTTTTTTTTTTTCCCCCAGCCGGGGTGGGATTAGCCCTTGCTCGGCTAAACCGCGTGCGGGATCGCGTCGCCGCCGATGCAAACGCCTGCATCCTCGTGTGTGTTTTCGTGTGTAACCACCTGCCTGCGACCATCATTTCCCTGCTCGGTTTTAATTAGGTTGTAAATGTCAGCATATGAACCACTCTCTTCCGCCCGCGTGAAGCATGTGTGCGCTGGCTGCTCGC
>OMLP01015171.1:0-14695 GCA_900302685.1 Spondyliosoma cantharus | reverse complement strand
TGGGTTTTTTTTTTTTGGGGGGGGGGGGGTCATTATGGGTTATGGTCACGCAAAGGTCAAACGATCACCACCGCCGCCACTACCACCACGTCACAGCTGATTAGCTTTGTCCCTCCGCCATCACCCCACACAACAAATGGCTGTAACTTTGCATTTTAACAAGTTTCGCCCCTGGCAAGGTCTCGCAAACAGCATTCTTCACCTGCTCAACGATTCCTTCCACATTATTACACGTCACAACACTCATCCCCGAAGACGCCGGAGCAGCGGCAGGGCCAGGTGGCTGTTTTTTCTTTGTTTAGTCCACATCGTACTTAAAGTCCGAAGGCGACTGCTGTAACACAGCGCACCACAATGTGTGTTTTTCTTCATTTTACCGTTAGTGTCTGATGATCTCTTCAAGACTCGTTCAGAGGACCTGAGGGGCACGGGATTCCTCATGCGTGGCGCATGTGGCTATTCTGATATTTCCAAATGAACTTTCAGAAGAACATTTTTTGGGGCATTTCTAATAACTTGAAATTAATCTACTGAGCTCTACTGAGTCCAGTTACGTAGGACACGTCAATAGTGTGTTTTAACTCCTACGCATGAAATGAAGATATTTTACAGCATGTGTGTAAAATATGTCTGATACTGGCGGAGATTACTGTTTAACCACTGATTGGTTATTGATGTCAAAGAAAAATCCTGCGTTATGATGGTGCAGCAGCTTAACCAAAGCAGAAGACTAGGCGTAAGGTCCACTCACTGATAGTCGTGCGGACGCAGGATGTCCCTGGAGGTCATCACAGGTCGGGGTTGAGTAAAGTGAGACACATGGGGTTGTAAAACTGTCGCTTATTTCTTATCACATATAAAACCGAATAGGATGAAGAGCATTAGCACGCGATGCTTACCTAATAAGACCATTTTCCCCAAACTCCAAAACACATGTTTTTCCTCTTACTTGTACTGCTATTGATCCTTCTCGATTGTTTTGCTGTGAGTTGCCGAGTTTTGGAGATATGGGCTGGTTGTGTGCCTTCTCTTGAATATAATGGAACTAGATGGTACTGGACGTGTGATGCTCAGAAAGAAAGAAAGAAAGAAAAAAAAACCTGGCTGTGAGCAGGTAAATGTAGGGACTATTTTCTTTCTGTATCACTGCACTGAGGGAAGTGTGCATCTACTCGTGGATGAGAGGTTAGCTCACTAAGCTAGCTAACACTACAGCAAGCCTTTTAATGTCAACATCCCTCCCTGTCAGGAGCACAAGCCTCTTGAGCATTAGTAGATGCACGTGTCCTTTCAGTGATTCGGTTCTAAGAAAGTACCTCCTACACGGAACTGACCGCAACGAGGGCTGTGGATTATCCCAAGTACCGAGGTCATGATTCCTGAAAAGAGATTTTTGCTGTTGAGTTTTTCAAATGTATTTTATTTACTTTGTTCAGCTTTCAGCACCACAAGCCCAGTGCCATGTATTTCCAGTATATGTCAGAGATGTCAGACACAAATGGCCGTTTACTTCAAGAGTCTGCAACTCACACCGAAACGATCTAGATGGAGAAATAGCACTGCGGGTATGAGTAGAAATATGTATTTCTGATTTTCGGAGTGAACTGTCCCCTTGAGACGTTTATAAATCTTTTGGCTACGACTTCGGTCTGAAGCGAGGCTTGCTTTTGTTTTGCAAAGATATGATCAAATAGACCTTTCTCCACAACATTGCTTTTAATTATGCCTGCCGTTGGCCTCCCACTGAATCCATGACTTGTTATGCACACATGTAAAAGAAATAATTGGAAGAAAGAAGCACCCTCACTAATATACGTTATCAGTCAGGCACAGCTGGGGAAGGGGATGGGTGAAAGAAGGGGTGGCGGAGCTAAATTGCAAGGTCGCCGTGTATTAACATCCAGAGGTTTCGAGAAAGAATAGATCCTTTGCCGACCATAGTCAATTATTTTATTATCTAATTTTTTATATGTATATGTGAGCATTCGGGCCTAAATTGTTGACGCGGATATTGCAGGCAGTGTAGAAAAAGAGCGTGACTCGGAAAGAGAGCAGCTGAAGTATGTCCGAATAATACAGAAGACATTTTTGAGGAGTTGGGAGACATACTGACAAAACATTTTTTTTTTTCTTATCCATACAGGCTGGGTTTGTATCCATGGCAACTTTGGAGAACCGCTGAGATTTACCACAATGAGTTGAGACTATCTCTATTGCCTCATTTCTTTCTGTCTGTTTCTTTCTCTCCCACTTTCTCAAGGATCTCTGGAGAAAGAGAAAGATTTGAGAAAGATCGAGTGGACAGAGCGAGGACAATTCAATATTTGCTTTTACCTTATTGGCAACAGAGGAGGACTTTCAGAGAAACGGTGCAGAAACCAGAGATAGTCAAAGACACCATGAACAAAATAATATTTGAACTCTTCCATACAGTGTGAATATGCAGCGTGCATGGCAGATAGTGGAGACGATAAAAAAGCCTCGAGGCAAGATGATTACGGTCTGTCATGTCTGGGGGAGAAATGGCGAAAAGAATCGGAGGGTCGTCCGTATCAGACTGATGCTTTGAGTATTATTAGTTGTTCAAGACAGAGGTCTCCATATACAACCATAATTGCATTTCTAGTTGTGTTTGAGCTTTTAGTAATCTTTGCCTTTGTTGTTGCTCAAGAAGAATCACTTTTAGACGTGCAGCTTATTTACTGGATAGGTTGTGTCTACTTTGTGTTCATGCATGTCAAGAGGCTGTTCATATGTTCATGCTGGTCCGATCACAAGAGGAAAGCTCCGCGCGCACGGTATGTTTCAGCTAAGCTTTGATCTGGCAACCGCAATATCCCCAGACGCTCTGACAATTTGTGTGATTTTGAGAGTTGTTGAGTGAGGACGGACTCTGAAACATTTGAGCCTTCTTGTACAATTCTATTTGGGCCCTCTTGTTAATTTGGCAAATGTTATTCATGACAATATTTCTTTCTTTGCGTAACATGGTCTGCGTTCGTTCCACTGATGGTTGTGTTAAAATGGGATCTGATCATAAGTGGTCGTCAAGGCGCATGTCGAGATGCATTTTAATACCAGGAGCTCGTGATTGGATCTCTCAAGATAAGAGTAGAGATTCAGTTTAGGAGGACACAGAAAGTAAACTTGAACTGACCATTGAATGGAATTTCTTTAGACTATCGATTGCGCTACTAAAGGTCCAATTCGTAAGATAGTTGATTGTTTAGTCTCATTCCGAACTCCTCATATACTGATGCTTTGGGATGGTGGACAGCTCAACCTACCAAACCAAAGCCTCGGTATTTGACGAGTTCTTTCATTGGTCTTACAAATTCGACCTTTAAAGCACTTTTTCCCAGAAACTGCTTTGTAATAGTTTTGTTTATTACGTACTTAAAAATACTGTTCGGTACTTTAAAAGATTGTGTCGCTTTAATGCGTGATGCTACACCTTGACCGTGTCATGTGACACCAGACTATAAAAATCCTAAACGATCACAAAAACGGTTCACGTTGATAGAAAAGTTGTGGCCATCATTATTTACACAGTACTATCGGCAAAGGACCACACATTATCAGTAAGTGGTGTAAGTACAATTGTATCTGTGTGCTAAAAAATAAAAATGTCCTTGTATTTGATCTCAGTCAAGCCTCAGCCTCAACTTGACATGACATGGAAATCCTTTTTTTTCCTGAGAAGACCGCTGACAATAAAATCCTGTCAGATGAGGCTGAAACATGGCTAAAGCAGGACGAGGCAGAATTCATCACAATACACAGAACTCTCGAGGCTAATGAAGGGTCTAACATTGACTGACGTGCATTTGCAACATACCAATTAGACCACAGCCAGCACTGTGAACCGCCATTATTGTCAGTTGACATGTTCTCACCTAATGTTCCACTGGAAAATTAATATGTGTGTGTGTGTGTGTGTGTGCGTGCGAGAGAGATATACTGGTTATAGTCTGCAAGAGCTGATTCAAACGTGTCTTAATGTCTCGCAGAAAAAAAAAACTACTAATTGCACATACAAGAATTTGCAGCGGTTTGGTTGACTTCTCTGCAGTTTTGTCGCGTCATGTTTTTGTCCTCGTCAGGTGCGACGCTGCTAATTGCTTCTGGCAGACTACCAAGTAAGGGTAATCCTATCATTAAGTACTTAAGTGCCGATGTGAAATCAACGATGACCATTAATAATTTATGAATCACCTATTTGCAACACTGACATCATACGGTGCGAAAAAACCTTATGTCATGAACATAAACAACTGTTATAAATGGTGCAAACTGAATGCGATCCTTGTGTGATAAAGCCCGGGTGGAAAAGTGTCAGTTAATGACAGCATGCGTTGATATGACTTTGAGTGTAAATTAATAATGAGGCAGTCGTAGTGTGTTGTTCATCTGCTCCGTTTCATGTACATCACACATCTGCTCTCTCTAACGGAACAGCGCAGGATCAATTTGGAGTGCAAGAGAAGAACAAATGTTTCACCTGCTCACTTTCATCTGTCAGTTTACGCTCAAAATAAACACAAACATTACAAATGCTTATAAATACATGCAGAACATCAACAGATTTCAACGTGTCAGTGTTTCCGTTTCAAGATGGATGCCTAAACTCTATCAATTCTGCTTTTTCGGAGAGCTTTCTCTTTCTTTAGAAGTAACTGACTGGTAAAACAGCTTTTGTTGGTTGTTTGATGAAGGCGATTGTACACGCTGTGGTGATGTTTCTTTCCATCTGTCTGCTGTGAAACAGAGCCTGGGGCAACACTGTCAGATGAGAATGGTTTGCTTGGCTGTATACTGTACATTCAGTTGAATAAAGTCCCATCTGTACTCATGTGCATCTGTGCATTCGTTTGCACAGTCGTCAGGCAAAAACATAAAACTTCCCAAGAAAAGTCAGTTGGACTCATTTTAATCACTCGCAAAAACTCAATATTTGATATATTTGATGAGAAAATGATCTATTACAACATCTATTAAAAGTAAAAAAACAAAAAAAAAAACACATCATAATAAGTTCTTCAGTACCACTCACACAGGACTGATTAATAAAGATATGCAACACTTGTTTAACGGAGTACCTCGGTTGGGATTGCACAATGTGCTGCCCTTGCATGGTGAAGGTCACTGAATTGATTTCAAATAAAATTTTATGTGCTGAAGATTTCAATCTTAATGACAAGCCTTTGTGAGGTCAAGAACAACACTGGCCCTGGTGGCGACAGAAGCAAGTGGAAAATAAATTGCATGGAAGTGCGTTGAGGGTGGGAGGAGGGGGTCTAAATCAATCAACGTCTTTGAATTCGCAGTGTTTTCTCGCTCCATGTTTGAAACTTCACATTGCTTCTTTTCGTCTTCACGCGAGAAAAAGAAGAAGCTGACCAATGACACCGAAGCTCATGGTGAGATCAATACTCACATATTTCTCCTTCATCCGCTATGTTTTAGGGGTGTGACAGGAGAGAAAAAGAATAGTGCTTCCATAATCACCAAGGAGTCATTATTTGGCACTCTTCCCCCCCAGATGGCCGAATGCTTGATGTTCTTGTCACGTTGTGTTGCATTTTCCCTGCCTTGAATGGGCTGTGTACACAACCATTGTTTGATGAGTAAAATTGAAGGCGAGCCTTGTAAACTGTGGGTGCCCCCTTGCCAAAGACATGGCACTGCAAAGACAATGTGTGCAGACATCTCTTTTGCACTCTTGAGACTTCATGCTCCTTAGCTGGAGACTTGAGAGAGGGAGCAGTCTGTATTATTTGAAAAGGACTGACAACTTCTGGGGCTAGCAAACTTTTATTGTTGAAGAAAAAGAACCTTTTACCACAATGGATTTATGTTAAACCACCATGTCACGTGCCACAGATTATGTTGCTTTGAAGATGACATCTCTTTGCAGTGTACAGATTTTCCCCTCAGTTGACAGAGAACAACTTTGCACATCAGTCATGACTACCCCTGCCAGCAGCACAGATCTGCTACATGTTTTATTTTATGTTTTATTGGATTAAATTTATCAGGCACTCTGAGTGACATCAGTGCTTTTAGGAGCAACAGAAAAAAAACGCAAAGCATAAATCTATCAACGTACAGCCACCGAACCACCAATCCACTCCATTTATCTACTCATCCATGCATTCATTTTGTTGTTCTGTTAAGGGTCAAAATGGCAACGCACCCTTCGATGAGTCCTTCAGCTTGTCATGAGTCTTTTCTCAATGAGGACAGTACTTTTCCACTCGGATGCTGGAGGAAAAGACTTCCATACTGAGGTGCGCATACTTTGGATTGCTTTTTGTTCTTTATGGTATGGACTGGAGTTCCTTGAGTTCCTTTTGGAGAATTCTGACTTCATCATACATTAATGATATGGTGTCTAACATGGCAACAGTTTGAGGATGGTTATTTCTTGTTTCAACATAACAGCACCCAAGTGGTCAAGTCGAGTAAGAACTTGACTGATCTGCTCAGACAACCTGTTCTAACTCCAAACTCATCAATTATGGCAGCATTGGGGTGTGGCCCTAAGCATCGAACTGCTACGCTATACTTACACCCTTCGCATCATCGATGTCCAATTAGACTTTCAAAGTAAAGCTTGCTCAGAAACATTTACATTTTTGGATTTTTTTTTGGACTCATAACGATGTAATATGGTTGCACTCTGGTTAACTTTGGGTACCAGCAGTACATGGTGAGGTTTAGGAAAAGATCGTACTTCGCATTCAAATAAGTGTGTTGCTTATATAAATGACGTAAGTCAAGTCAACTTTGATTTTTGGATGCACACTTCATCCCAGGTCCCCCTGGGTGGTAGTTCTGTTTGACCCATCCATCAATTCCGACAACGGCGACTTTTCTTTCTCTTTATACTACTATGCTCGAGGGGCGCCTTTAGAAATAACAACCCAAGGGCACCTATAGCATCATAGTTTGATGCACAAGGCTACGGACCAAGCTGCTGTTATTGATGCATTGGCAGTGAGAGGGGGCCGACTCAGAACCCTGACCGGACCCCTAATGAACACCTTTGAGATGAACTGGAACTGCAAGTAGGTCACATTGGCCAACATCCGCAGGCAGACTTGACTTATGCTCTGGTAGCTAAATGGAAGAAGCCACCTGCAGCCAGCTTCTAAACTCTTAAGAAAAGTGTTGAAGAAGAAGTGGAGGTTGTCATATGGGCATAATGTTTTGCTGGTCACATCATTTGTTTGACGCTCCATATAGTTTCCTTCATGTAAACTTTGGTTTCTGCATTGTGCTTGGTTTATCACTCTCAGCGCCCGCTCCAATGGAAATTCAACTGAAGTCAGAAAGATGGCATCATCTGCAAAACGCAGACATATTGATCCAAACATTACCAAGACCCAGACTCTGCAGACCTCAGCTGTACTTTCTCTCCGTGAATATCCCACACTGAAGCATCAAGAGGATTCTTGTCAGTCTAACAGCTTCAGAAGAATATCTGGGCAGACTGTAACTCTGAGTACACAGCACCAACACTGACACAGTAAACACAAAGTAAACATAGTAAATATAGTGCCATATCTTTGTGTTGTCCTGTTTTGTAGTTATTTGGTGTGCCAAGTCTTTTGCTATAAAATATGTATGTTTGTTTTTGACCACCTCAAGCTGTCACAGCCCATCAGAAGTTCAGATTTGATCATCGGCATTGTGTTTTTATTTTCTCTATGGTTTCAGACCACTTCAGCTAATGCTAATCCTTGGAGCTAGTAGCTTGCTCCCCTACTCCAGAAGATGTTTCCTTGAAGGTCTGCATGAGTAATGCTGTGTATATGTTTGTGGAGGCCTTTTTGATCTACTGTATAAGTGTTACTGATGCAAAGCACAGACGATAATGGCCCCCAAGGTAATTCACTGGTTTCTGCTCCCATTCCCACTGTCACACAAGGATGTTACATTATTTGTAACTACACTTAAGGTGGTTTATTTCACTGAAAGAATCACCCTGCTATGTCTGAGACGATTCACGTAGGCGAGATACAGTGCACAGGCGTTGCTTAAAGGGGACTAGCGGGGCAGTAAGGCTAAGTGACAGCAAAGAAGCATATTTTGACAAGCAACACGGCTAAGAGGGAATCAGCATGTTTATTCATCAGTCAAACCAACTTTTTTAACATTTTGGTGGGGGGGTTACGGATGGCTGTTATTTTCCAAAGGACACACAGTTTATAGTGACTGACACGTTTGTCTTTGTTTCAACTTGGAATGTGTAAAAGCCACTTGGGCACAGAAGAGGATATGCTAAAATGTGCAGACTGATTATCCAATTAATCTTAAATTCAAGGTGGAGTGTAATGGTGGGAGCAAATGTGGCCTCGGTGCTTGCATTTTGATGTAATATACAAGTAATTTGTGTTTAACAAGAATAGAGATTGTAAAATGGTCCAAATTGTCAATAAAACTTTCATGTAAAATCTCATAAAACAAAGCATAAAACTTACTTATGTACCCCGTATGCAGAGAGTAAATGTATTTACTCTTGCAGATTGTGTTAGACTCTAAGATGTTTTATACAGTCACCTTGGTAAACAAACATTCCAAGGTGAAATATAAAGTAAAGCTTTGTGTGGATATAATTTATTTCCTCCTGAACTCTCTTTCACATGAGCGAGTGTGGCAATGACAAAATAATGTGTATAAACACATTGAAATGTTTTCCATCCCGAACCTCGCCCATGCGGAGTGGCCAAAACAATTCAAGGACAAAGGAGGAGTACGATTTAAAAGATTGAGGTGTGACATGAGTTTGAGATGAATCACTAGTTCTATGACCAAACTTAAATTTGCCTATAGCTGAATATGCCTGGTGTTCTCTCGTGACGCCACTCCTATACAGTATGTGGCTAGACATTTGATCATAAACCAGTACAATGGGTAAGCTTTGTGTTCATTCCAGCAAGCCTTTGCCCTCTAACATGCTCAGTAAAGTCTGGAGGAAAAGACTGACATTTGACACCTCCAGCCGTGACATCGACATGACATATTAATATGTACCAGTCATTTGAGAACATGCCTGATTGACACTTGAATATGAAACCCCTTGGCCTCAATGCAAACACTGACCTAGGAAGATAACAAACATGACCATTTCAAGAAAAAACCTGCAGTCATTTTCACACATTACTAGTCAAACTAATAAATCATTAAATGGTCTTCCACCTTCATCAACATGCACTGGTCTAGTCCTCGTGTCAAACACTCTTTTGTTAGCATTCATTTAGAAGCTCCCATGATGCTTAGACACAATTGCAGTATTTAATCCTCACAAGTAAGTTGCATGCATTCAAAATTCAAGGGGTTCAGATTGTACTTCCCAAAACAGTGCCCAACAAGCTTAGAATATTTAGAGAAAACCTTTCCAAATAAAAAAGTAAACCTCTGAGAAAATACCTTGTGGAGCTGAGACCAGTGGGAAAGAGGGTAGCTTGGAAAGGTGCACTCTAAATTTTCCACACAAATAAGAGGGATAATCCCAAATTTTCCAGCCTGTCAAGTCTCATAACATGGATGCTTAATCCAGACATGGCATCTCTTCCTATTGTGCCAGCAGTGGGGAATTTTTGGACATGGTGGTAAAGCCATGTGCTTATCATCGAAGACAGTCAGATTTGTTTCCTAAAATCTTCATGGCATGGTGTCATGTGCGGGGCAGGGAGGAAAAGCTGCTTCACAAAGTTGCTATTCAAGACGAAAGGGGAACGCGGTTGCCGAAGACTTGAGTTTGCCAGCAGGGCAACCGTAAGTAGTAGATAGCTGAGATTCTTGGCCGACAAACGCATTCTAGCTAAATAAAGAAAAGCAATAGAGGGTGGCTAAACAGAGAGTAGGCTTTAACAGAGTAAACAATGGAGGTACTCACCAGAAGTACTCAGAGGAAACTCTCCAACGATGAGAAAAAACAGAGCCAAAAGAAGTTGCCAAACAAAGTAGAAGCCAATCACGAAGAAGGACACACACAACGCCTGCATCAATTTTGTTTGGACTACTGATGGCAATAAATCGGTAGAGATGTCTCGGAACATTTTCCTGGGAAGAAGAGGAGGATAGGTGCTTTACAGTCACAGTGCATGAATACAATATCCCTTAGGCACTCTGAAAAGTTTGTCCAAAGAAGGCGCTTTGACCAAAATGGCTGGGTTCAAGCGCTCGTGCTCTGACGTTACCACAGAGTGAGATGAAGAGCACCAAGCACCAGACTGCTTGTTGGCAGGAAGAATGGAGTCTAACATGTTGAGATGCTTCTGCAGATTTCGTAAACCAACTGGAATCCCAAGGTAAGCGCAGAGAGGTAAGGTTAGAAACCTGCGCTCCAGGTCAGATGAGGTTCACCTTGCCAGTGTGTGACCTGGACAGGAAGGGACAGTTTCAGGTAGCATAAGGGTGAAAGGGAGTCTTTGTTGGCTGTTGATGGTAGGTCTTCTGAAGGCGTTGTTACAATTTCATTTGCTAAATGAAAGAGAATGCCCATTTTTGCTCATGGTACTCTTCATACAGGGATGAGAGCAAGGCTATAGCTTGTCTTGATCAGGATAATTAGTACTGAAAATGTTTCAAAGAGGAGAGTGGTCAATGCCACAATGAGTTATCATTTTTCCACGCCGTTCTGGTCGGGGTTTTTTTTTGTGCCTTTTTGTGTGTTTCAAAGCTCCTGTATTGTGAAAGAGGGCAAAGCAGTATCTGCCATGTCAAATATAGACGTTTTCCCTGACATATCTTTCTTTCGAAATGTAACTGCAATAACAACTTAATGGGTTGGGTCTTAAAACGCTACTTGCTTACCAAGGCAAATGGTAATTGCTGAGCTCCTGTGTTGGGACCTTGGATCAAATTGCTATTGTATAATGCCAGCTTAGTGCAGAGCCAAGGCCAAAAGACTGAGGAAAAAAAATATGTTTTTTTTTCTTTTAGTACTGCCCACATTAGTGTGACATGGTCTAATAGCAGGAGGGAGACAGAAGAGAAGTGGGAGAGGAATGGTAATGGAAGGTAGGGAGGTCAGAAATCTGGATGCCATTGCCAGGAATGGCCAAATGAATATAATGTGTTCGTACCAATGGAATTTGCAGATTGTTGTTGCAGTAGACAGCGACTCACTTCGGGGCCACTGCTGCCATCTGTGCTGCTTTCATTCAGAGGAATTGATGGTATGCACTGTAATTAAAATCTAAGGCCCAACTGAAAAGGGTGATTTTTGTATGCCCTGTGTACATTGTATCCTCAGAAGTCAACAGCAGCGGGCTAAAACATGGAATGTAGGGTTGCGGAAAGGAATTATGGAATTCAAACAAACAAAAATCATTAATAACGATAACGAAAGACATATCTTCACAAGGTTGCGAAATAACGTGGGATCATGGGAGTTTTTGTATTTGTTGGTAAACAACCCTCATTGCCGATGATAACCATCTGAAGTGGCGCAGGCTGAAATGTTCATCATGGAGGAGATAACGTTTTAAGTTTCACGGTCTTAAGTTTTGATTCATGTTGAGTCACATGTTTACTTCTGTAGTCTCTGACATATCATTTGGTATTGCCTGTGTTATGGTGACATCCAACAAAACAGAGGAGACCGTTTCCTTAGATTTCTCCGGGTGTGAACATTGTTGGAAACATTCGGAAAAAATTTTATGTATGAAATCTTTATTTGTTTTTGGACAGGGTAATCACGGATAGGTCACCAGCCAATCGCATGGCTGGTACTTTAACCACATAAAGATCATTTCTCCACTGTATTCGTCCCCCGCATATTGACCGTCTAATATTGCTCTTGTCAATAAATATTTGGGATGTAGTGTAAGAATCAAAAAGAGACACACATTCCCTGATGAATATATTCATCCCACAGCTAATTGCCAAATTTATCATTTTCGAGAACATTTGAAAGTGTTTGCATGTCAGTGTTGTCTGCGAGCGACTTAAAGTCATGATCGTGGCCTCATCCCACGCTGCCAGATGCTGTAGTTAATGACTGCCTCAAACAATGGATTTTACCCTGCACTTCATATTCTTCACATAAGATAAAGACCTGCATTGTCACACTCTGTTGTGCGCAGTTACTCCATTGTTGGATTCATTACCAATTAGACAAAGCTAGAAATGTCCTCTTGTTAAGGCATTTAGTCTTTCGAGTCTTTTATTTCAACGCTACGGTCTATTACACACGAGCTACGGTACAAATACAAATACAGCGCTGGAAGTGACTCAAAGTTTTGAACCAATTCATCTGTCGTGGCATGATGGGGACCTTTTGAAAAGGAAGTAACAGGAAGCGCCAAAGCAAAGAGCATTTAACAGTTGGAGACAACAGCACAAACTCGTTCAAATACACTTCCTCGCTGTCAGCAAGAGATTGTCACAATAGATCACACAGTAACTTCCCGTAGAGCTGTCTGTGTCAGTCCATCAGTCACATTAGCAATCTAAGTGGGACTCAATCAAGTGCAGTCTTGGTAAGGGGAATCTGTCTGTCCCCAGTATGTGTCCATCAGAAGGAAAATGTTGAGTATTGATTTCATGTCTGGATGGCCTACAGACTGCAGCTGGAAGTGACTGTCAGTGACTCAGCTCGGTTTTGGTGACAGATAAAAGCTGATAGGGAAAGAGCTTTGAAGGTGCACAGAGAAACAATCGAGCAGATGTTTGTTGTAAAGAAAGAAGATAATTTATTCTTGACAATGTCATGAGAAACATCGGGTGCCAACTAGTTAACATAGCATCACTGAACTCATAACCATCTTCCAGCTTATTTTGATAAGAAGAATGACAGTAGTATGCCACGTTTATGGCAGTCTGCCAATCGTGGGTGCCAACACAACAGCTCTGCGTAAATTCACATTAATCTTCTTGCCAAGGAACAACAGAAATAAGGATAATGAAAACGATGGTATCAGTTTTGTCCTGTTCTCATGTTTGGTATGCTGCCATCCCTCTCGCTTATTGACAGTAGATGTTTACTTTTTATTGTTTTTTTATGTGTTGGCAGGTCAGACCTTTATAATGAGGGCAAATAGAGAGGCCAGGGCATATAAACACAGAGCCAAGTGTGTGCTCCAGAGTTAAATTCAAAAATATTAGCTGCCAAAAAGAAGTGATAAGCAAAGCTTAGTGTGAATTGCAGAATTAATTTATACTGTTATAAAGTTTGTTTGTTTGTTTATTAGTTACATAATAAACATTACATATTTGTATAATCACAGCAAACTGTACAACATAAAACTAAAGGTCCAGTGTGTAGGATATATGGGCAAAAATGGAAAATGATAATCATAATGTTAATGGTGAGGTTTTCATTAATGAATGAAACCTGAAACTAGGAATTGACCCTATTCAGACAGTGGACATTTTGTTTTCTGACATGGTGCTCACAGTGGGAAGGTTAAATACTGGGATAGTTTGTTATATAAATTTATGTAAGCTGAACATTTTTTTTATCATTTCATCACTTAACAGTTGAGTAGAAACTGATAAAGATATTGCACAATGAAAATCTGGAGTGAAATTGAACCATATTTTGAGGTAAAACTACATATTTGATAACCAGTAGCTAACATTACCGTTCCACCACTTCACTTTTTCAGACTGAAAACCTTTCTATTTGCCACTGCTTTTCTTTGAAGCAATTTTAAAACTTTAAGCTGCACTCTGGCTTTTATTTTGTAGTCTTCTCTCTTTTAAAACTTTTCTATTTTAGCCTTCCCTGTTTCTTAACTTGTTTCAATGTTTTGTTTCTTGACGTCTTCTTACTTGTTTTTAATCATATTCTAAATGTGATGTCTTGTAATGTTATTTGCATGCCCCTGTAAAGCACTTTGAGTTGCTTTGTGTCTGAATTGTGCTATACAAATAAACTTGCCTTGCCTTGCCTAGCGATCTGCAACCTCACTGCTAGATGCTATAAATCCTACATAGTGGTTATTTAAAGGGGCATGTAATAGTTTTTCTTTTTTTTTTTTTTACAAATAACCCATGATAACTCATCATGCATGTCTAATGAAAGACGCTCACCTGGTGCACTATGGCAAATTGATCCATACTAAAAACCAAGGTTCAGGATAGTCTTAAAAAAAGGGGGGGAAATGGCACTTCCCTCTCCCCTTGTATGTTTGTGAGAGTAAAAGTAAAGCATGACATCTCAACAGCCGCAGAAGTACGGCATTGTTGACTAACTTTATCAACTGTGAGAAGTTTCTTCCCCGAAGAGCCATGTGGACGAGACAGACACACTCCCTTGTTGTCTAGTCTTTGGATTGTTTTTCTTTATCATCAAGACACGGTTCCTTTTTTCCGACGACGAATGATACTTCACACTCGCCCGCTGAGAAAGATTACGTTTGGGAATATCAGAGTGCCAAGAAGAAAAAAATACGCCGTGTAATAAAAGCACATGACAACACTTCACGCCTCACGCTCAGGATGTTCAAACATGTGAATGAATGAGAAACAACTTAAACATTTTTATTCTATTTTGACGCCCGACTAAAGACATTTTCACTCAGGCAAAAAAAAAAAAAAGGGTTTGCATTTCACTGTTTATTAACAAACTCTTGAAGTCCCCTCCCTGTACTCTGTCAAAGCAACAATACAATCCCCCTTCAATTTTATTATTTTGAGACTTAAACAATTCTGTTTGAAGTGTTTCTGCTTTCCTTCT
>OMLP01015170.1:0-13690 GCA_900302685.1 Spondyliosoma cantharus | reverse complement strand
TTTTTTTGGGTGTAAAAGTCATCTGATGCAATCAAAGAGTGATTCAAATGTAAATCAGAAATGTGGTATGATCAAAGTTAAATTGCCAGTTGACTTCTGTAAGCCGTTGCGTCTCCGTCATCGGTAAGTGATATGCGCGGCACATACTGCTGTTGGCGAGATAAGGGAGAATATACGTGTGATCCATCATCTTGTGCACATAATAATCGGCTCTTTTTTTTTTTCCCTCCTCCCGCTCTCTCCCGAACGATGACATTGTGCGCTGCATCTTCAAGGGGGAGAGGAATTTCCACTCGTGGCTTTGTATGCGAGATCAAGATGGAGCATTGTATGTCACCCATGTCACATGTGATGGAGGTTTTTACAACTAATGTGGAAAAAGTGGGGTGGGGGAGACGGGGGCTGAGGCCTATATTGAATTTAAATAGAGGGATCAATTTCAATGGAGGGCTCGAGGTCTGTGATGACACCATCCTTGACACATACACTAACCCTGTCGACCTTTAGAGTCCAATCATATCATATAAGTAATTCACTTTCATTATTTCACTTCCCCGGCTGCGTTGCGGGGGAATATTTTCCGACACTGAATATTATCTGGAACAGTATTTGAGGGGAATTCCACTATTCCGCGGGACATTTGCATAACCCTCAGACCCGCTGCCCTCTGAGCTCACAGCTGTAGCAAGGTTTCATTTGATCTTTTGTGGAGGCGCACACACACACACACACACACAGACACACACACTGACTTCCCTTGAATTTCTCTGCAGTTATTCAAAGTCCCTGTTAGTGGTTTGCTTTTAAACAGAGGGATTGTGTACACTACCACAGAGCTCAAGGGCAAACACGAGATATGAGTTTCCACAATGGCACCGTGTTGATTCTGCACTTTAATTTAGGTAATCAGACGAGTTCAGATATGACCTTAACAAGTAATCGTCTGTGGCAGAGTATAGTTTAGATCCACAGTCAGACCTACCCGATGTAGACTGTTGGCTGTTCCTTCCACTATATGCACGTGCTGTTTCAAAATCCCCATCGATTCGTGAAACAACAACAGAAACCTCCAAGCTGGCGGCCTCCGCGCTACTCTGTCACTAGCCTGTTCGCTAACGTCATGATCACAAACAAGCTAGTTACCCTTCCACTGAATCGTCATCAGATTATAGAGCGACTCGCAATGTTTCCATCAAATGAGCTTATATACAATTTAGTTGTCTTTTTCAATAATGCTACTTCAAAGTGTATGAATCTAATTCATTAACAAATACATGTTTGATGCTGTCTTGTCTCATTAATAACAACACTTTGACTAACATTACATTGGAGGCTTAATTTACCTGTTGAGCCACGGGCTAAAGAAAATGACAGCTTACCATTAGCATAAAACTACCGTTAGCATAAAATGTTGCAGTTATGTACATATCAAAGATGCTTGCAAGGCGATATTGAACAGGCAAAATCGGTGGTTTTCTTACTGTGATTAGAAAGGAGCCAATAAAGAAACGCCGGCAGACCGCATGGGGAGCGGAGCGCTGTGTGAAAGTCACCGGAGCAAGCTAACGAGCAGTTGAAGAGTTGGGAGTTACATTCAGATGTCGTGAGAAAAATGCGACGTGCAGAATCGTGCAAAGAGTGGAGTGTCTGTTTTGAGCCAAGTGTCTCTCACTGTTATTGTTTGAGTGCATACCATACACTTGCAGAAATGGCAGTGAGGTCCTTTGGCTTGCCGGTTGTGTCTGGTTTAAAACCCCCAAAAATCTGGTGATCTTGTCTTCTTTTTTGCAACTAGCTCCTCCATAATTGCTTTCGCTGAAAATGCGTGGAGTGCTTTTTCGCACACCTGTGCAGACATATCGACAATTGTTGATTGATGGGCTGGCGATGGTCAGTGGGAACATTTAACTCTACCTGCATACAAGTATACAAATATACTCAAAGGGGCTGGAAAGGAGCTTCATTGCAACGGCATGTTTGCAGAGAGCTGCTACACCTATATACAGGTGACCCGAATCTCTACACAGAAAGTCCTAAGAGCCTTGAACCAGCAGTTTGTTCCACAAACTTAACTTAGGCAGTGAAGTGGTATAACCTGCAGAAGTTATTATATATACACAACATATAATTTAACTATCTCCCAAAGTTGCACCCAGTAATCTTATTTAGATTCTTTCGTGATAGAAATTGCATCTGCTGACATATTCATACTTTATTGTGGAATGTGTTTTTCAGATAGGCTAAATCAAGCAACAAAAGAGCTTTCGGCTACAGAACATTGGATTTACTGATCTGGTAATAGGTACCATAAATTCTGACTTACATGCAGCAGTGACAAACGGTACATCAGATATGAAATTTCCTTTGGGACTTTCATCCTTCGCCAGAAATGGCTTCTACGTGAAACACGTATTTATCCTGCTAAGTGAAGAGGTGGTGTGGCAGTGGAAAGATGTACTGCGGTGCATTCTTTATTACAAATCATGTTATTAAAGTTCCAGCTATGATGTGGGCAGATCTGTGTTTGTGATGGGGTGCTAAAATAACAGTTCAGGAGAGCGTGTGTGTGTGTGTGTGTGCGTGCGTGTGTGTGGAATGTGGCAACAAAGCTGTCAGGGGAGCCAAATTGCTTATTGAATTTTAGTATACTTAAAGTTTATGTTTCAGGAATATATCTGGCACTCTTATCACACAAAGCTTGATATCAATGAGACTGACTTACAAAAGAAAACAAAGCTGTTATCTTGTGAATACCTATTAATTGTAATAGTAAAATAATCTTGTAAACTGTGGTTGATAACATAGTGTAAGTCAAACTACAATGGCGTCACTGCCGATTCTTTGTCACCATAATTGACTGGCTGATAAGCGCCTCAGTTGCTGCTGTTACGTCTGGCAACCTTTTCATACATCCATGCACATGCATATATGCGCCCACATCCCGATATCCCCGACTAACTTTGAGTAGCCGCTACAGGACGTGACATACCTCATTTACTGAACATAGCTATTTCAACCCAAAGTATGATCTTTTCCTAAACCTTTTTGTGCCTAAACGTAACAAAATCAATTGTTTTGTCAGTTAGAAAACCTTAACCAAATAGTTTTGTCTCTTCAACCTAACAAAGTCATTGTAGTGCCTAAACCTAGCACTAGTTTTTGTGCCTACACCAAATCAAATAGTTTCCCTAAGTAGTGTCTGAAATGACAAACCTCATTTTACTAAACCCTTTTGTGCCTGAACTTACTCAAGTCCCTTATGTGACTGAACCTAACAAAGTCATTGTAGTGCCTAAACCTAGCACCAGTTGTTTGCCTATACTCAACTATGTAACTAACATAGTAACTATTGTATAACTATTGTAAGTAAACCTAACCAAGTAGTTTTGGTGCCTACACCAAAGTGGTTTCCCTAACCCCAACCCGAGCTTAACCAAATAGTTTTGGGTCCTTAACCTAACCAAGCGGTTTCTGAAACAAACATATTTATGTTCAGCAAACAATCATGATTTGGCAAAAAGAAAAAAATCTACTTCCTGAAAACAATCACCACACAGGATTCAAACTCTGGTCTCCGAGGTTTGATTTCTGCGACTGACATGGCCGCTCCACCCTCCTGTTTATCGAGACTTCTTCGCTCTTTATGCTATGTTGTGCCCATCATTACAGTATCATGGTACTGTACCTTATAACACCTACTGTGAATTCATGTTATTATACCTATGTCATGCTAATACAGGCTGCTGCTGCACATTACTTCATCAAGAGCAGAAATGCAGGACTTTGCAAAGGTCAGTTGCCTCTTTTACCGCTTTTTCTGAGATGAACTAACAGCCTGGCAGGTTTGACACCCATGTGAACCGCTTGTTGCGTTGATGAAATGCTCCCTGTCACTGACCCAGTTCTGTTGCAGCCTGTAATGCTAAAAGCAATCCTCACTTTACCATAACTGTAATCCTTCCTCCTACATTTGCTCTCCTCCCGTTCCGTATTTGCAGTGCTCATAACATCTCAGTGTTCCTAAGCAAATCCTTTTCTAAACTAAGACGCTGTACTTTCCGGCTGGTGAGTCAGGAGAAGCAAGCTGACCTATATCCCTGCATCAGATTTGCATCATTGTGGGAGGGGTAACGGTACATTTAGCATGTCTCCTGACAGCCAAAAATATGTCTGTTTCTGAGGGGAAGGGAAACGGCATTTGTTTTCGCTCGCTGTGTTCGTCTTTTTGTTGCGTTTAAAGCACTGTCTCCTCCGCAGACAGACAAGCGAGGACCACATCGACTGACGAACAACACATATTCCCCTGCCAGGCCAAACGGTTTCGCTGCAGAAGGCTAGTCGATGCAACCCAAACAGAAAAAGCATTTCCGAGATTTTAAAGAGTTGCATTTAAGTACGTTTGGCTTCGGAAGCTCCTGGAGCAACACGGGGAATGCGTTAGCAACTTCACTATTACCGTCTACATAATGTTATTCCACTTTTTTTTATGACAGTGTTGACCTGATGGAGCCTTTTTCGGGAAAATGCGAAGCCTCCGGGGGGTGAGATCGCCTTGCATAAGTACATTTCCCATTAGAACGGCACTGAAGGGCAAGTGGAAGTTGAGCACTTCTCCTGTCGGCATACACAATACAAACCACTTTTGGAAAATATGGAAATGTGCACAACAACACGGCTCAGTGAGATATCAAAAAACAGGTAGAGCTGGACTGTGAGGCGTAAACAGGAACACACAAGCAAAGAAAAATGATGTAAGATTAAACAAACCGCATGCTAAATAATTGTACGATCACTATATTTGTGTTTTACTTTTGAAATGATTATTTGAACACTCTTGCAACCCCTCGCCATCCATCCTCTCTCTCCCCCTCTCCCTCTCCCGGGCTCCATCCATTCCCTCATGGTTAATTGAACAGAATAGTTTAGTGTGCAATTAATTATGATGTGCTGAGATGATGTATGGACCTGACAGGGCATTGTAGGTAATAATAGGGAGAGATTTATTTACTGGCTCGGCGTAGGCTCCCCTCACCCCCTGCAAAATTAATACATTTTCTCTGATTCAAATTATGGGAAGAAAATAGGAAGGAAATTGTGTCAGACGCGTACACACACACACGCACAATACGCCCGGGAACACACTCACACTCGAAGGCAAACAAATGGATGAATATACGCACAGTCTCTCTCGCACACACACACAGGGAATCAATGTTGTTCTTGTAGGAAAATTGTAAATGTAAAACGGCAGAAATGAATCATGCTAATGGCACGGCTGACAGTTGTGTTCAATATTATGATTTCAAACCGCCGAAAGATTAATTACATAACCTCTTCTTTATTTACTCGGTGGGAGGAAATATATTGCCACACAGTCCTGCGGGATAAACATAAAGTTAGGGAGAAATAACACAGTTGTGATCGGAGCTGAGCACCGGATAGCTTCTATATGCGGTTCTGTGTAAGCATAAAGAATTCATTCCGACTTAAATTGAGCCACATGTTACCGAAAAAATAAAGCTGTGAAGCAAAGTGGAGCCTTGAAGAAGTGGTCTCCCTAAATGTGCTGTAGATGTGGTGGGGTAGTTTGGACCATCACAGCTCAAAGACCGGCCCCAAATATCCTTCAAAGATGCTGTTTTACTCCCTGAAAATGTTATTTATTCAGCACTACATCTTCTTTTATAAACTGATTTTGACATTTCAAATGGCCACGATTCCCTCCCCGCGCTTTGCACGCTGGCAGTCGGGAGTCTGCTGTTTACATTGTGCGGACAGAAATATACCATGATGTCAGTAAAAGTACATGTTTACTCAAACAGCCAGTCTCGGGCTGATTTACGTCAACTGACACTAAAAGAAGAGAGACGAGGAAACTGTGAGCTGTTTTCTGCCGGTGCTATCATGCTTTGATTTCTGAGCATTAGCAAACAGGATGATTGCATAGCAACAAAAGTTGGCAAACTGGATTGAGACAGGTGTGTTTTTTTTTCTTTTTTTTCTGAGAAACAACACACTCAAAGCCGCTTTAAGATAATCTTCCCTTTCTGGACACCGGACAAGAGGGTGTAACTTTGACTCGGTCCAACAACAGGTGCACTTCTGCAGAGGCCGACGCTTTCCCACACTCGCCGATGCGCAGAGCGGACTCGCTTTCTGCCCGCCTGCAGGGAGTCGACGATCATCGGGCTCCTACAGCACCTGGACGCATAAACGAGTGCAGATGTTGCTGAAACATACAAGTCCAAATGAGAGCGACAGCATTTACATGTGTGGGTGTGGAGTTTATTTTGTGTAGAGGCCAAGGCGTGTTCAGTTTCATACAGCTGCAAGGTTTGCCGTTGAGCAGAGCACTTATGTCTCTGCTTGATCGATTGTCTCTCGCTGAAGCACTGGCTGCTACTGCATTTTGTAACTCTGCCTCACCATAGTTAAACTTGATTCATGTATTTTCTTCACAAATGCTCCGGGAAGGCAAGAGCTATCGGGGTAAAAGTTGTGCACGGCACAAAGCGACATTGATTGCTTTCTATTCTGCCATCCAGTTCTTTCATTCTTCCCACAAGCGCTCTCTGGTGTCTCTCCATCTCTGTTTAAAAAGCACCTTGCTTCTTGGCGTCGGCGTTCCATTTAGCAACATGTGGGCACTCTGCCAGCTGCTTTCATTGTTACATAAATGAAACAAATCCCCGCTGTGCACGAAAGGATGTGGACATGGAAAAGGATGATATTACCTCTCCATCAGGAGTCGGTCCAAAATACCAGGAAGCTTGTAAAGGCTGGTATGTTTGGACCATAAGGAGGTTATATTCTCAAAGAGTGGGGCAAAGGGAGGAAATTAAATCTAGATGCCACTGGAGCCTAATAACGGTTTCCTAATTTCTCACAATGGAAACGAAGCAGCGAAAGGATTATATAATACTAATGCAACAGTAAACAGCCGTTTATGGGAACGGTTTACAGCGTTTTTTTTCCGCGGGGATTTGTACTGCGCTATAATCCAAACATCATGTCAGATGTAAACAGATGTGGCTGAAATCGAAAGCACTCGGCTGACAAGTGTTTCTGATCCACTCCAGTGATGGAGGTCGGCAGTATAGTTTTTTCAGGGGTATTACCTCATAGAATTACATTTCACCGTTCTTTAGGACTGCTGCTAAACATTCATGTGTGGACGTGCTGTATATGTGTCAGCCTGAGCGTGGATGAGAGCACCGACAGCCTGAGGCAAATAAACCTTACAGCCACCAGGGGCCCCAAAACTACCAAAGTCTCTCGTGGCTTCCTCTGCTCCCTCAGTTGTTCCACATAATTCACGCATAGTTTTGAGAGTTGTTGTGTTTTGCTACTGTTTCTATATCCGCTTTCATTATTTATGTATGCTTTAGAGCTGTTCAAGCGCTGTTACGTGCCAGGCGGGGGCCCGAGTGTGTGTTGTGTTTTCCCTCCTGTTTTCTTTCCCTCCCCCTTCCTTCCTTTGTTTTCAAGTGATCAACCTGATTAGCTTCCACCTGTGAGCTCCTGGCCAGGCTGCTTGTCGGCTCCCTCAGGTTGGAGTTGGCCTATCAACATTCAAGAGACATGAATAAAAGAGCCGGCCGATGGGGGTTCAAGGGCCTTTTTTCTTTTGCTATGTTCCTTGTCTGCTTGACCCCTGTGTGTGCGAGCAGACCTATAAAACCCTTCAAGGTATGTGGTGGGAGGTTGTGGGCATTTAGGTGAGTTGGGGGTACTTTTGTCTAGGAGACACTAGGTGTATTGGTTGGTGCTGAGAAGCTCGATTGTTCAGACAAGCTAGTTAGGCTTTTTGTTTGTTTTTTTTTCTTTAAGATCGAGTCTAGCGAGGCCACGTTTTGTTATAATTCTTTCATTTTATTTGGCACAACCACCTTGCCCCATCCCCCCCCCCACACACACACACTTTGTGAACCTCTTCTACATTTGTAAAAATTCAAATAAGCTGTGATTATTGTCACTTCTCCTTCGACTCCTCAATCTTTGGTTGTCGTGTTGTTTCCATGTATTGTAAACGTAACGTGCACCTTGTGTCCACATGCAGTGGTGAAACGCAGCTAAAATTCGCAGCATTGCTAAAAAAAAAAAAAAAAAGGAAAGAAGAAAAATAAAGGTCTAATGCTATTCTGTATTTTTCTTATCACATTCCATGAAATAACCCAAACTAATAATCAGTTGATCCATAATAAGTGTTGTCTGTGTAGCTGAAGCCTGATTTAAGCTTATAAATTAACCGCTGCACCGGCCGACCGGTGACGCGTTGCGTCATTACAATTCGCAGTTCATTGCAGTGACGACACCGACAGTCGATCCCGCGAGTCCTGCTGCTGTAAATACACCCTCGGCCAATAAATCGATGGCTGAAAGCACTATTTACTGTTTTATACTTGAGGAGCATTCGCTAAAAAATGTTTTATTGAATCTAGACTTGTGCCCCGTTATCAAACATTCAAGTGTTCAGCAGGAACAAATGAGCAGAAATAAAAGGACTGATAGACAGACTCACACATTGTTTTGTTTTGTTTTCTGTTTTGATGGGATTTGGTGACAAAGTAAATATATAATATCGCCAGGCTTGCCTTTTGATTCTGTATTAACTGACTGATATTCTTTTGCCACTTGTAAGCACAACATTGACACATAACTGCAATGTATCTCTGTATCAAACAGTTGTCTATTACACATCCAGCTGATGTGCAGCAACATTAGCTCTTTAATTTTGAAGTTGTGTTTCTGGATGCCTGATGAATGTAATTCCAGAACTAACTCTACTTTAGTCCTGTTTTTGGTTTCTACTTGTGAGGGAAATATTTGGTCTTTAAGCTACGTTCGCTACCTGTACGGTGGGTTTTTAGAGCCCTGTTGCTCCTGGAAGTAAGGATTTAAGATTACGGTGAGAGTGAACCAAAGCAGTAAAGTTGTGCGCTGGGGAGCCAAAACAAGCGCTGAAAGATGCTAAACCTCTGCCAAGCTGAGGAGTTGGATAATAGTATAGCTGTGGATTCATCGCTGAGCGAGTGATCCAAAGCTCTGCTGGCAATGTAAACACAAACACTCCCCCTGTTAGTCCGTCTAACTGCACAGCTAACCGAGCTAACAAGCTAACAGACGCTACCGCCACGGACGTATGAGCAGAATACAGTTAGCATCAGTTAGCTGTTACTCTAGTGAGATGCTGCAACCCCTACCTTAAAATAGAGACACAGTGAGAAACGTATTGCTCGCATTTACCCTTGTGCACGTTTCCAAGCCGTTAACTGAAGAAGTTAGGTACGGCATTCATGAAATTATTTAATTGAGGCTATAAATATGAAATAACGACTGCCGTGCGACCATACAATGCTACTGTTGTGTGCCTGTAAAATGGCTCTATGTGTGTTTGAGGGGGGGGGTTTTCTTGGTCTGGCCGTGCATGCGTGTGTTTGAACACACACTTTCACACCAGCAGCTGTTTATTCATTTCCATGGTGTAAGTGAGTCAGTGGAAAATAGATTAAATTCTATACACAGCACCAGTGACAACTTATAAGTGTTCGACTCACTCCATCTATTCTGAATGCATGAAACATCGGACTGTTGACTCGCCGCTGAACGCTGCATTGTGACGAGTAGATTAGGGTGAGGCTCCTCGGCATGTCTTTAAGTAAGCTTATTCTGAGCGGAGGCAGGCACCAATCATCAGATACAGTGTGCTGGTGCAGGCTGGCTAGTTTGTATGCAGTCATAGATGCTCCCTTCTTGCCACAGGCATCTCTGTATCATTCCTCATTTAAGAAGTGCTTTGAAGAGTCCAGTGAAGTGTAGTGAGAGATACGAGTGAAAACAGCTGCCTGTCATAGTGGATGTTTACTCTTTTCGAGTGGGCTTTGAATAACCCTTTTAAAGTGCTATTTATAATCGAATTCATTACATGCAGCCAGCTTGGAATGAACCCCGGCCTTTTTTTTTTTAATAAAAGTTGTTTTTCTATTCTTGTATTAACCAAAGTCTGAACTCGTGACCACACTTTTACTAAACAATGTCTCTTTAACACGTTTTGTGTTTTGCAAGCTGTTATGCGGTTAGTTTGAATCTAGGTGAGCTGATTCTGTTACATATCATCAATCGTTGTTTTTAAAAACACAGTGGCATAAGCTTAAAGCTGTAATCAACATTTTAGTTGTTTAATCCACAAAGGATGCGTTCGTATATCAAATCGCAAAAAAAAACAAAAAAACGCTCTACGCTGAAATGAAAGTGTGGCTGTTCAAAGAAGTAAAGCTTTGAATTAGCAAACAGATCAACTGTCAGAAAATTGAAGGACGAGAACGAAACAACGATCAGTATCTAGCAAATGTAGTGCCTCTTGTTTAAAGGCTTGTTAAGACAGCGAGGAGGACGACGATGTAAGAGATGATGATGATGACTGATTCCTATAAACTAGTTTTGAGAAACAAAAGGCAACTAGCTAGCAGTTAGCTCCTGGCTAATGTCCGGTTGCAGGAAAAGGAAATGGACGAAATGGGACTCGGGTTGAACAAACGGCGTGAAATTTGAGACTGTTGTCTAAACCTTTTATTTGTAGATGCCGACCACATCAGCATAATTTTTGCTGCTACTTGCAATTATCGAATTGTTCTTGAATATTTGTATATAAAAAAAAAAAACTGTAGATATGTTCTCTAATTTATGTAGCTTCAACCTCAATTTCTTTTGCAAACCTGACGTATAAATTATGAATAAACCACCTTGTGTGTAGTTACAGTCGGACTCTCATTTCAACTGACTGCTCTTGGCACATTTTGAGAATGTGGCGCTCCGAACAACAGAACAGTACATTCCAACAGCGCTTTGAGTTTGTGAACGGTCCAATATGTGCTCGGCTGTGCTCTCGCATTTACAAATGCACCCTTCCCGTAAATGTGAAAGGCGTCTCTCGCAGTGGGGACAAATAATTTTCACCCAACTCTACATCTCCCAGCAGCTATACCAAACTTTTCGGGCGCAAACTGTTCTGGTTTTACTGCTCTCGAATTCATAGTTTGTTTACCTTCACAAACTCTTAAGAAACTTCGAAAAGAAAGTTGTGTATTTAGCAGCTAAAGGTCCAGATATATCAGACAGGAGTTCATGGAGAGGAGAGAGGGGAGCGAATATATTTTCTATAACTTACTTTTTGTCAAGTGGCCAGAAAAAATTCTCCAAATCAATGCTTATGTTGCTCTGGGTCAGGTCCGTCTGTAAACAGGCAAATGTCTGCTAAGACTTTTTTCGCTGTAAATTCTTTATGGGCTTGCAATATGTCTGTTTTCAGTTTGTCCTGCTGCCCAGATGAGGTCATAAAATAAATGGATGCAACTTAAAAAAAAAGAAATAAATTAGGTTTGATATCACTCTTATTTGTTCCTAAGACATTGACTTCAACGACTTAAAGACTCAAGATGATTTCAAGGTCAGGTGTCCAGGATCTAGTGGCCTCTGGCAGCAAACGGCCGAACTCCCACCATCGACTGCCTGCAACAACTCGCCTCTCGTGAGATTTCAGCGTGAAACTCTTCCGTGAGCGAGACAAAACCGATCTTGTCGATATGCTAAAAGATCCATTTTCTGTAGGAATTGTTTCCGTAAGGTTGTCAAACACGTAGAACAACAGTGCCAGCCTGTTGGGAGTTGCCCCAAAGGATTGCGTTGCAGCCATTGCCAGGCGATGTTTTACCGGATCGATTCCTAAACTTTTGGTAACTAAGTGAGGCGACGTACAGCTCTTGGGACAAGAAACAGAAATAGCATGGTCTGATTTGATCCACCACAATTATCAGATAATTACCAATCCCGAAAAGAGCCTCTCTGCCTCACTTAGTTCCACTGCTGCTCCAGACATTTTTTAGGCATTTCAGTCCCGATTCTGAACTCGGTTTCCTCGCAGTTTCATGGGAGATTAATGAGCTGGTGCTTTGTGTGGCCCCCTGATATCCCCTCTGCAATGAAACTTAACAGCCAATCACAAGCATAAAAGGTGACTCAGACCTCAGTCGTCGGGCGGAATTGATACACTCTTTGGCCGGACTTTCCATTTCCCGCTGACAGAGATTAGACTAATTGTGAATCAAGCCAAATGATTAACTTGAACACGTTTTGAAAGGTTCTAAGGCATTTCAATTAACATGCAGGATACCAGTGAATGGAAAGAGTTTAATGGGATCCAATTGTACTATTTGCCAAAGAAATATCATTAGTTGATTTATGTGTGTTTATGATGAATGTTTTATTCTTATTAAATGGGTGCTGCTAGTTATTAATCAAACACAAATGGAATACTGATACAGCGGTGTGCTTAATGAATGTGCTTATTAAACCAAGCCCGTGCCGTTAACATTCCCGGCATACAATTTAATTATCTTTTTTCACCCTTGCTCTAATTATCTTTGATATTTTTTCATCTTCGCAAGGTCTGATGGCTATCTTATCTTAAAGGCACACAGCCAAGACTTTTATTATGCCTTTTGAGATCAAAAAAGGAGACTCAGACTTGCGTGTAGTGTTTTTCTGTCATACGAAACGGAAAGATCAAAAGCAGAGCTGAGGAATACTCTCATCACGATGTTCCATTTGACTTCAATCTTGCGCTGTTGGAATCATTCACTGGGATTTAATAAGACCGGGCAGACCACATTATGTATATGCTTGAATGCATGCGCACATACGCACAAACATGCGCGGACAGCGGCGTTCAGAAACACACACCGGCCTCGGTTCTGAGGACAGCTTTTAATGCATTTCATGGTTATTTTCCATCCGGCTGGACAGTGATATCTCTCTTTTAAAAGCCCCCAAAAAACCAAGCACAGGCGCTACTTAACTTGCAGAATGAAAAACTACACCCTGTGAATGGTAAAAATGAAACAACTTTCATCATAAAAAAAACCAAACTGTTTCTTCACCAGAGCAAAGAAAATAAAGAATGTCCTCAGAATACATAAGCAGGATTTAATCAAACATGGCTGCCAAAAGGCCACACACACACACACCAAAAGACGGACTCGGGGAACAAATGGCATTTAACACAGTGAACTGTGCGGCGCTGTGTTTTCCGTTTTTGATTGCTCTAGAATCCTTATATTCTGTGAAACTGGAGAACTACTGCGTAAGCACCAGAATGGCTTTAATGACAACATAATGATATCTGTGATTGGGACAGCAATTAGATTGTGAAAAGAGAGCGGAGGATGAATGGAGGAGACAACTCCGCAATAAGGACGCACTTTCGGGAGATCAAAGAGGAGTCGACGCGCTCCGAGTGATTTAGATACAGTTGTCGCCGACAGCTGCCGGCGTAATCACGCTGCCATATTCGTCAGTTGATGGGCTCTGATGAGCAGCCCGAGCTTCGCCAAATCATTATTAGATCCCCATTGTGATAAATGTTATTTATTACTGTCAAGCAGCATTAATGCTTAACTCAGGGGTGGAAAAAACGAGCTGGGTGGAGAGCCGCGTGGTTCGGCCCATTCACGGTCAGTTTGTGACAAAGGGAATGACTGAACAGCGGCCAGACAAACTTCATCACCCGGGGAAAATAAAGGAGGGAGAGTGAATGTGTGTGTGTGCGTTGGGGGAGGAGGGAGGAGAAGGGGAGAGAGAGAGAAAGAAAAAAAAGGAGGGTGGTGGTGGTGGGGGGGGGGGGGGGGGTTAATGG
>OMLP01015166.1:0-11296 GCA_900302685.1 Spondyliosoma cantharus | reverse complement strand
CCTCCTCTTTCCCTCCCTCCCTCCCTCTCTGCCTTCCCCTCTCCGCCTTCCCCTCTCCCTCTTTCTCCTCACCCAGTCTCTCCATATTTCTCACTTTGATTTTCTGTCATTTTTCCCGTGTATTCTTCTTTGATTTGCTTGCTCTTCTCTCTCTTTTGATCTCCACTGTCATACATTTCCCCGTGTAAATCCCATTTTTTCCCCCCTGCACTCTCTTCCTTATTCACTTTACTTATCTCTCTTGCCTCAATTCTTGTCATTTCTATTGCTCCTTTTCACGCCTCCTTTTTACTTCTTCCACTGAGTGACCTGGATAAGCACCCGTTCTCCAAACTTTTTTGAAAAAGAATCGGTTTGTATTTTATGTTTTGTGTTCACGGTGAGCGCACATTTTGGTAAAACTATTGAGTTAGGAAGTTGATCCAAGAGTGTTGGCATAAAACAGTGGAGTCCCATTAGTTGGCTTATTTTATCTGCTTACTGGTGTTTTAGAAAGAAAGCTAGCGAAATAAACTATTTCACTATGAGCACAATCAAATTTTCTCTGAACAAAATCATAATTAATTAGACTACAAAGAGAACATTGTCCAACAAATATGCATCCACAGACGCTTAGTAATTACAGAAGTAGTAACAAGAAGTGTGAGAGAAAGGAACAATAGCGCTCAAGCTGGCAAATAATATGTTATATATAACATACAGTTAGCCTTTCAAAATATTGCTTGCAGACAAATAGTTTACATAGTATGACTTTTGGACTGTATCACTGTGAAAAGTCTGTGGTTTAGGCACAAAAAACTACAAACTACTTGGATAGGTTTAGGGAAAGATTATTTTTGGGTTGAAATAACTACTTTCAGTCTTGCAACCTAAGTCATGTAAGTACGTAACTCACATCATGTAATGTACGTGACAGTAAAGTGATATACATCATTTACATAGTTGGTGAAGATTCTCAGTCATCCAAGTCATGGTATAAAGAAGTGCTCCCACTTGCTTCAGGTGTTTCAGCTCTCATCCAAGAGGCTTTTTATGTTCAGTTCATTTATGAATGTTAAATTAAAAACAAATCACTCTTGACTCTTGGTCACAACTGTGAAAAAAAAGCTGTTCTTTTGGTCGCCAGGAAAACAGCCACTAAAAAATAAAAAATATCCACTGGTGTGATTCGAACTGTGGTCGCCCATTTGACAGCCTTGTTGCCTGTAATAATGTCAATATGGGATGAACTGAAAACTATTAAATATGTTAAATGTCAACATTTGTTAATATCTCATGCCAGTACTTGTTTTCCACAATGTCTGGACATGACAACAGCAGTGCTGTATGGATAACATACAGAAAGATCATGTCTGGTGAAAGGATGGTTTGAAGCAAGATCATTAAATGTAACAGTTCATAAAAAAGCAAATGGTAATTGCAGGTCTGTTACAGCAGGGGTTCTCAACTTTTTACAAGCTGGGCCCCCCCAAAGCTGGTTCATTGCAGTTGGGGATAACATAGCCTCAAATCATCGGAGGAAGGCCATGCGTGATTCATTTGCAGCCTGGACGCGGAGTGGTGTGTCTCCTCTCTGCTCTGACTGCAGCCTGGGACTGCTGCGCGAGGTTACTGAGAGACTGACCGTCTGTGAGTGTGTTTGGACGGGGGAGGGACTCACAGCAGCACCCGCTGCTCGTTGAGCACAGTAACTGCCGAGTGATATGTGCTTTCAAGTCAGAGTCCCCAAACACCACAAAAGTCTCCAATAACACCAGTAAAAGTCGCAAGATTTGTCGCTAATCGCTTTTGACAAAAGAAGTCGCCAAGAGGATGATTTGTTTGTGCATTATAATAGTCCAACCACTTGCATTTCGACATGGGGGGAATTTCCGTGATTTTCCTCCCATCCTGTAGCCTACTCACACCCCCCCGGGAGAGTGTCTGCATCCCCCCAGGGGGCCCCACTGGTTGAGAACCACTGTGTTACAGGGTGTGAACTGTGGCCTCCTGCATGGAAGACGAACTTGTTATATATCCTGACTACTGCTAATTATGTTAATTTATTGCTAATGCAGAAAGTAATCAGAGATAGTTATAATTTTTGTCACATCAAACCTTGCGTAAAACGTGGAAGTCAAATCATCAGTCTTCTTGTCAGAGGTCTGCCTGTCTAACCTTGAGGTTACTGCTGTCCTTATCTCCTCATGCTTTATCCTCATTTCTTTCCGTCTCACTGGTATTTTGCGGTGCTCCGCTCATCTTTTCATCTCTCCACAGGAGGGAGGGCGCATTTTCTAATCGGGCTGAGTAATGCAAATTTAATGAATTTGGCAGTGGAGTCGCATGGTGTTTGTGCAAACACACACAAAAACACACGGATCTTCAACCAAAGCCACAAAAGCATGCTTACTTCCAAGATTCAGACTCTCACACACACACGCACACACACACGCACACACACACACACACACACACACACACACACACACACACACACACACACACACACACCATCTTTCTCTCTCTCACACACATAAGCACAGTAACTTATGGACTCTCCACTGTCCAGGACTTTCAATCTGCTGGTCTTTTATGGTTTTAATTAATGTGGTTTTGTTTTATGCTTCGGTATTGTATCTCTTAATTTACTATCATTATGTATTGTGCTGTCTGCCATGCTGCAAGGCCATGTTCACACAAAGGGCAATGCCTGTAACTTGGATACACTAGACACAAAAACATGTGGACTTCTTTACTCCTTGATAACAGACTCTACAGGAAGCCGTTTTTATGAGGTTTGAGATTTTGTAATAAAAAAATGTTGTAATTCTGCAATCTTTTTTTTGTTTTTTAAACCTTACTTCAGGAACAGTACTCTGGTCACAGAATGGATAGCCTAAAGGCAGCTAATGTGGAGTTTTGGTGTGACCCTCTGTGAATTGAGCACACAACGTAGGATAAGGTTAAGATAGAATATATTTCACATGAACCCTTAACGTGCTTGACCCTGATCGACATGCAACATCCATCATCTCTGTTCGCTCTCCTTCATCAGTCTATGCATGTCAATTGCCTTCCAAATTACTTTAAGTGCATTTAAAGTTGTCATACATTGAGGCAGAAATGCCAGAGGGTAAAAGCTAAGTCTGTGTGATGAAGATGAGCTGAGTCAGATGCTATTTTCAGGGCCTCCTCTGGTAAAGTGATATTGTTTGTTTCACCTATACCAGGTGAGCAAACTACGCTTATCACAGACATGTTTCCACAACAACCAGTATAAGTACAAGTGTATAAGCAGTACCAACGCATTTCATGTCTATTGCTTGCCTGTATTGCAAGCAATACATGAAAACATAATGTTTTCACAGTTTCCCAATCTCAGTGTTAGCATGGTGATTTCAAATAATTACAAATAATCTTGGGACATAGCTCAGTGCATACTTGTCAAAAACCAACGCTTTCGGATGTTGGCTGACCCAATTTACAATCCCAAAGTGTCAGTATTTGAAGAGTTGGGAATGAGACTCAGAAATCAACTATCCAGCCAACAGGTGTTTTTTAAAAAAACAAACAAAAACATGCAAGATACATAAAGTACTTTGTAAATGAACAGAGTGTAGTGCTTTTCTCTTCTCACTGCCAATGACAGCCACCAAACTTTCTCTTAAAGTAAACAAGTAAATGTGTTCTGAAGCTACCCCCGTTACGAAGCTAAGGGCAGTATAAGACTGATGATAAGACTTCAGGAAGTCACTGCCGCTGGTTGTTCACCAAAAATACAAAAGGTTGAATAATTACCCTCAAACTGACATGTTTTTATTGTCTCTGTTTTAGATTAACAAAGGAAAAATAATCTGTTAATTGGGGAGCGGTAGCGGTGCATCTCCCCAGGCTGCATCCCGTCTTTATGCTAAACTAAGCTAATTGCCTTCTGGATGAAGGTTCATTCTTAACACATTAAAAGTGGTGTCAATCTTTTCAACGTACTTGTGGTAAGACAGGAAATAGTTGTTTCCCGAAATGTTCAGTCATGTGTTTACGTACTGGAATTACATTCAAATTTGCATTTGGATAATTGAGTCAAGTCGGTTTACATCTAAAGAAACTAATTTCAAAAGTAGCTCACTATTTCGCTGTGGCCTGCCCCCATTAAAATGAACATTTCAGGCATTTCACTGAAGCTTTTATCTAAAGTGGCTTCCAGTCAGAGCAGCCATACAAATTATTTATCAGAGCAGCCGTATCAAACAATTAGGAGAAAAAAGCAACTCTTCTGTCTCTCATCAGCTCTTATTTCTCTTAGTTCCTTTCACAGTGGCATCCTGTCTGAATGTGATCAGGATCAGCTAATTACCAGAGATGTAAAATCCAAAGGTCCATCCTAATAGGAATTTATTTGACCAGCTTGTACAACTTCCCACAAAACCATTAGATGGTTTCAATACTTTATAGCTTGAAAAAAAGAAAAACAAAAAACAGCTGCCTTTTAAAAACTGTCCTACCATTATTTTTGAAAAAGTGTTTTTTCAGTGTTTAAAATAGGTTGCTTCAGGCAGTCCATTATATGCTGGTGTAGAACAATGAAAGAGCTAGATGGCCACAGGTGGCTAAAAATAGCTATTGCTCTGAACTTCTTACTACTTACGCTTTACAAAACACATGTGAAGCTTCTGTAGTGGATGTGATTACGTCATCATGTCCTGCAGCATTGATTTGTCAAGGAAACCCACATATTCTCTCTCTGGGCCAACAGGCAGCGGTTGTAGCCAAGCTGCTTTTTTGTTCATGTTCAATGGATAAAACTGTTCTCTGAAAGAAGTAACTTTTGCTTCAGTGTCCTCTGTTATGATTTAATACTCATTGTATTACATTTCTGAACATTTTTGGACTGATGGTTGGTAAATGAATAATAGGGTTACACCTTTTATTTAATTTTCTAAACATCCAAGTTGATCACTTTAAATTAATTGCCCGTGATTAGCTTATATTCACAGTGTCATTCTTTGCTCAAACAGGGTCTTTTCAGATACATTTATGTTTTCACACCTTAACCTGACAAACACAAAAAACAAAGTCTCTCTCGAAATCAATGGCTGCTAATTCAAAGTAGGTGTCAGATGATTGACAGGACACTGACACACTGACATCAAAACAAATTGGTCATACTGATGAGATAGACTTCATGTTTATCCAGTAGAGTCTAATGTATACTCAACGACAACTACCAAACGGAGAAAACCCCTCTCTGATAATATTCAACCCTGCAAGGTGGTGCAGTAGCAAAGACGGTTAAAGTGAAATAACTCTGTTTTCATCCTTCAACATTGTTTTAAGCTGTGTCATCTCATTCACTTCTGTCTCGCTCTCGCTCTCGCTCTCCATCTCACCCGCTGTGTGCGCTAACCAATGATAATGAAACACCTTCGCCGTGGCAGAGCAAGCTAGAGCCTCACAGCGTGAACTTTCGACTGCTGCCTGGTGAGTGTCTCCCACACGCTCGCACACACAGACACACACATACACATGCAAGCATGAGCATAAAAGTACATGCGCAACTATTAGCATACACATACCAGGGGCCACACCTGCATACTGTTACGGTAAATGCATTCTCATAGAAAAAACACACCCAGACAAATACATAGTGTCCACAAATGGTAAGGAATTAGTTTGAAATTTCAGGTTATTCAAAATTCTTTCTTGTTCAGATGGTATTGTCTACCAAGACATACCTCCACTTATCATTTTAAAGTTAACTTCAGACACAGGGAGACAGACACATGTTGCTTCGTGGACAGACAGACAACTTGAGAGCCTACAGAAGAGAAGATGAATGACACAGTGTGACTTCAATTAAACTGTACTTTTTTCATGCACTTGCCAACTTGGCTTGCCCCAAATTTACATTATTAACATATCTGTGATTACACTGCCACAAATTATTAAACTATGGTGCTTATCTGATGGGGTCATTTATAATAATTTCAATATTTTTCAAACAATATTGCCTGTGTCAACCTAAAGTCTTGTGTCTGCAAACTGTCTGCCTCACAGGAAATTAGAAAAAGGTTAAAAGTTAATAACTCCGATGCCCTTTCTAACATTTTTAGAATGTGTTGGGTTTTTCTAACCGTTGATGTTTCGAAGCATGTCCTTTAGAAGAAAAAGTCAAAGTGCAACACCAGAGAAGCAGTTAAATATGTCAAGGTTGAAAGAACAACGAAGATTATTGAGAAATGTAGCCCTTTGTTTTTCCTCAGCTGCTTGTCATATTCCAAAGTGAACTGGTTTGACAGTAAATACCGAGCATCAGGAAGAATCTCCTTCTTTGCAAAAATAAGTATTGACCATTTGGGAAGTCAACTCTTCATTCATAAGAAAATCACACTGAATTTCTATGAATCTGAAACAGCTGAGATTAATTAGGAGAATCATCTCCAGATTAAGAGAGCTTGATTAGCTCAGTTAAATTAATCCCATCAATTACAGGTTTGACTGGCCGTGACACAGCTACTAAAGAGTTATCCATTCATCCATCTCTCTCCCTTTCTCTCTCAGTCTCCTTTCACTGGCTCTGGAGTAATTGGTCTCTCTAATAACTCTTCAAGGGGTCGGGAACTAAAGACAGAAAAGGTCCACTCGCAGTAAATAGAATCCAGACACGCAGCAGGCCATGTTTCATAAATGACCGAGGTGTGTGTCTGGTTTTAGAATGCTGCGAAATGGCAGTTCAAGTCACACCACTGGATTTTTTCAAGGACAGGCAAATTTCACGGGAAGTCGGACCATCCCCAATCCGTCAAGACAAACCATGATGGTTTCCTGACCCTGACCAAGTGGTTTTGTGCTTAAACCTAACCAGCGCTTAAGCACAGCATCGTCCTAATGCACAGCAGGACGCACTGAATTTTTAAAAGTTTACTAAAGGCCATGCAGATTGAAAACTTGACATCACATAAGATGTTTGGAAGTGAACCCTGTTCTCCTGTGTTAAAGTTGGGTGCTCGCATGCAAACGAAGCAAAACCTGTGGCCAAATAATGCCTGAACAGACTTTTATAAAGTTTCAAAGAGAGACAGCATCCATCAGATTTTCTCTGTTTAGTTTACATTTGCACTATGCATAGCTCAGTGTTTTTCTTCCAATGCTATTTTGTGTTAAGACATTTACATAAACACGCACAACAAGTGGATATCAACAGATGCCAGAAACTGCTCATTTTTAAGCCAAGAATGAAGTTTAGTCAATAACGGGAAATATACAAAGCAACTAACAGGACATTTTATTATTTAATATGCCCGGGGAGAGATAAGGTTTTCCTTGGGTGGACAGTTTTCAAAGAAACTCATTCCACTATAGGGAGAGGATGATCGCAGAAAGCAGGCCAGGGAATGGACAAAGTGTTCAAAACAGCCATTTCATTCTTCTGCCGGCTGGTTTTATGGCAAGCCCCCTTTCATAGGCAACTAAGCTATCAGGCAAGACCAGGGCTGAAAACCTAGTCATGGATGAAGTATTTACACCTCCGCCCCTCTCATGTCCAGTCCGCTCCCCCCACCCACCACCACTGGTTGTTGGTTGTGCTAGATCTGGGTCTTGCTGTTATAACAGCCACTCAGAGATCTCAGACTGGACACACACACATCATTGAAGTGGTTCAGATATAAACTGGTCCCATGGTTCAAAACTGGAATTACCTGTGTGGACAAAAGACTAATGACAGTCAGCTCGGGACACCGAAATGAAGTTATACATTCAAGTGTGTGTGTGGTTTTGTTAAAGTAAAAGGACCCTGACATGCAGAAGCCCAGCCGGTAAGTGTGATGGATGGATGTTGTTTCACACACACACAGCCGACACACACTGTCTGTCACCCACTCACACATGTACAACGATACACATGTGGACAGTTTTAGCTCACAGGCCGTCTTTGACACCAGGAGCATATACCCCAAGGCACGCACGCACGCACGCACGCACGCACGCACACACACTCAAGCTCTGTTCTGAGGAATGACACACACACACACACACACACACAGGTTTGTGTCATTCCTCAGAACAGAGCTTGAGTTAATGTCAGACAGATGACATGCTGAAGTGTACTCAACAATGTGTGTGTGTGTGTGTGTGTGCGTGCGTACCTGCCTTCTATATGCCAATTAGAGGTGTTGCCATATACCGGTGTTGATGATAAGTGTGATATTTAAAAACTAAAATATTGACATTGTGTGACTAACAGGCCTACACATAGCTTTATACTGTCATGCAGTAATCTAATAATCTCAATAATCTATAATTCATCACCGAGATAACCACTTCTTTACTAAAAAGCTTTGTGTGATGTTACTGAGGTTAACAGCTGGGTGCTAATGACAGTTACAGAAAGTTGCCAAGCCAATTGATTTTCTGCAGTTTGACAATTTCTTTTGCACACATAACTAAATAGTTATCTCCAGGTCATGTCCATCAATTAAATTTAACATGCGCACACAATGGTGAGGATACTGGAGAAAAAAAGGCTTCGAATGGCTTCAGCAATGCTGAATTTAACCGGCTAACCAGCAAAATGTTTGAAGTTGGTCCCTGTCAGGCGGTGCCAATCAGTTCTTGAGCTTGTGAGGTTACTGGAGCAGTTGGGGAGTAAAATACACACAAATACAATTCAGTTGTTTTCCAGTCATCTTAGGGACACTTCTGTGACATTTCTATCAAAATGAAGTTAGTCTACTGGTTTTAATGTCCTCAGATAAGAGTAGATGAAAACCTTTGTGTTGATTCTTGCAGGCAGCGAAAAAGGGGTTCCTGTGCTTAGCTCACAGATGTTCCAAGTAAAATGGTTTGGACAAACAAGTTTCCCAGCTGTTGTTGGGTTGTTTCCATCAAGTGAAGTGACCTTCATCCACTGGATCTTGGCTGCTTTGTTTGTACCTTCCACATCTTTGTATAAAAATGTCAGCCAGTGGGGTCCACAGTGGTGGCATATGGGCCCCTACCTGGAGGTGTTGCAGTGCTACAGGAGTTAATGGATAGGCAAACTGGACAAACTCAGCTTTCAGTTCAGGAACCTTTCTGTTGGAGAGAATAACTCCCTTTGTGTTGGCTTTGGAGTTTTAACTTTAAAGATGTCTTACTTGAACAAAAAAGCGATATAACACACTAAAGGAACGGGGAAAAGGCCAAAGGTATAACATGGCCTCTAAACGTTTTGGTCTCTGTGAGCTTGTAGGCTCACTCTGGCCTTTAGGTTCTCAGGACGACCTTGCTGTGTCTTTCTGATGATCCAGTCTTAAAAAAGATTGTTAGTATTTATATTTATTCGTGCGCTTTTAGTAGCTTTTCCTTCAAAAATAGTGTTTCCAGGTCTGCAGGATACAGATAACAGGTTCCCATGAGGGTTTCTGCTCTCTGTCTCACGGAAATTATCCGTTCATACTCACATACATACATATGAACAAATAGCAGCATATATGTGCATGGACAGATACAGCAAACATACTGCATACTGATGCACTCGCATAACAGCCTCACTTTCAAGAGCTGACACACAACATAGGTGCCGTACACTCACGTGTGCTGTGCAAAAAGCTGCACATGTGTATATTACAATTCACACCTTTCATGCACCCACGCAGAAACGATCCATACACAACAGGTAGTGCGCGCGCGCCACACACACACACACACACACACACACACACACACACACACATCAAAGTGAAAATAGTTTTTCTTGATATTACTCCAGGTGTCAGCGCTGGCAGCCTGAAAGCCAGAGATAGAGACACGGAGGGAGAAAGAAGGGAAAGAAAAGGAGAAAAACAGAGAGGACGGCATTAACTGGTGACATCCATGCGAGAAGGTATCTGATGACTAGAACTATATTTCATTTTCACTTTGCCCTCTGAAAGAAGCCTTTGTGTTTGTTGTTCTTTTGTTGTGTGTTTTGTCGCACAATGCTACCTCATGTGTATGTATTAGTGGGGCTGGAAGTGTGTTATGGAGAACTGTCTGCAGTTTATATTAATAAGTTTGACACTAAATATATATAGACACAATACAATTTTATGTTGGATAAATTCCTATTTCCAACAGTTAATGCAAATAGCATTGCGTGAAAAAGTAATGGTCAAACTGCAGAGGACTCATTTGCTTGGCAACTGTATGCGACTTTGATTAGCACCTAGCAGTTAGCTTGCTAACACCATCCAAAGAACATTACAGAGTTGTTACATTGGAGGCCTGCTGGGCAGTGAAGCTGAGGCCAAGATGTATCAGATTCCCTCTCTAATATGTGCGTTGGTGAAGTTTTTACTCTATTGATGCCGTCCTTGTGGAAGCTCAAAACGCCTGCGTAGCGGACTAGAAACACGGTTAGAGGTGCATTAAAGCATGTTATCCTATGCGAGTATACACCTAAATCAAAGGTTGGAACCTTGAAATGACTACGTACGTATATTATGGCCTCTTCAGTATTTTAAGAACAATGTATGTTAAGAATAAAGTATAAAGAGTAGTTTATCTGATGATTCTGGTTTAACGTTACTGCTGCATTTACGTGTATGTTGGATATTATTGCTGTTTTCATGAGCTCAGAAAATCATCCCTGTATTCAGCTTTGTGACAATGCATTTTCAGCTAATCCAAGGTTTTTAAATAACATTTTTATCAGAGGAAGAGTAACAAAAAATGAAACCTTGAAATTGTACGCAGCTGCTCTGTTGTTATAAGAGCTGACCAGTCAGAGGAGACTGGGTATTTGGAGGGGTTTACATACTAAAGAATGTAAATCGTAGTACTAACCCAAAATTAAATTATGATCCTGAAAATAAGCATTATACGTCTCTTTTTTCAAGTAGTTTTTAGGCCTTTTCGTGGCTTTATTGATAGGACAGCATGAGAGATGACAGGAATGTGGACGAGAGAGGGGGGTGACTGAGGTGTCTGGACGGCATCACATGCTTACTGGGAATCTTAGTTAGTTCAACAGTGACCAAAGGATCCTTCCTGGTGGGAGTTAATGAATGTAGTTGGGGGTAGGATTTCAGGTCTTGGGACCAGAGAGTGATCATTCAGCTGTGTAGGGGTTAAAGGTTATCCTGATGCCGATGGTGAGGATGGTCAGATGTTTAGGCTCCCGAGAAGGTCAGGATGGGCCTCAGGGCGGCCTGGAGGACCAGACTTAATAATTAACAACAGTAGGTTAAGGAGTGATGCAGGGGAAAAGGCGTAGAGAGTCAGGTTAACGCCTCTTCCTGTCTATTGGATACATGGACAAACTGACCAATTAGGAAAGAAGGGAGGTACAAGCGGA
>OMLP01015164.1:0-46088 GCA_900302685.1 Spondyliosoma cantharus | reverse complement strand
CATTAAATTGTATTTCACATAGATTTCGGACTTGTCAGTTTTTCTCTTGTGTCTTGTTAAAGTAACCCTCTATTCTGTATCTGGACACCTATTGGTAATTTTTTAGGGGTCTGTAAAAAAGGAAAAATTCAAAATTGGACAATCCAAAGAATCTGAGCTGTTCCTGCTGCTCTTCATTTCTACCATACCACACCACATTAGCACCACCATGTGGTTAAACTGAAACTATACTGCCTTTTACACCACAGGGTGCGGTTCAAGGACCATTCGTACTGAAAAAGACGTTTTCTTCTACAATACAGTCATTTATGTTGTTTCAGTGTGAATCTTACTCAAATCTTTCCTCTCTCTCAATCCTCTCTCAGTCTATTCCTCCCCAGTCGGCCTCCTCCTACTCTTGCATGTTGCCTCCATCACCCTCTGCCCCGCGCAGCTTTGACTCATCGGCGTACTCCTCACCACATCTGCAGACTCCGTCCTCAGCCAACTCCAACACCGGTGAGTGTTCTTACTCACTTTATGTCTGTGATCGCTAACTGCTTGCTGAAATGCATGCTAAAAGAAGCTCTCTGTTTTTTTCTCTCCCTCCCTTCCACTCAGGGCTCATATCACCTGGTGTTTCAGTGCCGGTCCAGGTTCCAGGAACTGATCAGCAGGGCATGAGTCACAACCTGGGTCAGTACTGGGCCAGATTACAGTGAATAACAGACAATCGCTGCTGACTGGCAACAGAAAAGATGGAGGGGGAAAATAGGGGCATGTAACAAAAAAGTGTCAACGAAAATGGGGGGACACATGGGTTTTAAGGAAGCACAGGACTGAGCTATAAAGGGGGCCTGGATGAGTTGCATCCCGAAATGCATTAAATGTTTACAAATTCAGCCAAGAGCAGCTTTGGTTGCACTTGACACTACTCTGTTCAGACTGGTATTTGCTTAGTACTATCAGGTTGATTATAAATGAGATCAATTTGAGGTGAGTGTAGGATTAAAATAGAATCAGGATTAGGATCGAGATTGATTCAGGGTTAAGGTTAGACTGTCTTTGGGTGCAGCAAGTGACCTGATAGTATGATTATTTAGTATTATTGTGTTGAACATTTTGGCCTTTAGTTAAAGATGATGATCCAAATACAAAACGCACACAAAAAAATTGAATGGCACGCAGAGGAGAGCATACCTCCACCAAGGTCCCACAGTCCACTTTAATTTAATCAAGCCATATCCACTATGAAAGAAAACATATTTAAATCTGCTAGATACAGATTTTTATTTAGCTCTGCATCAACGTCGATATTAGCTATCAAAATACGCCTCGTTTTTTTCATCCAGATCCATGAATTATTCCCTGAGACATTAAGGAAAATGTTGGCCTCTTGCAACATTGTAGGAAGTGTGAAAACAAATCTTGTATCCATGTCTTTACCCGAATTCGAAACCAAAATTAAAGGGGGTCTGTTCTGGGCTGAGACCCGTCCTCCATCCAAGTTTTGTGGAAATCCATTCAGTAGTTTCTGTGTTATCCTGCTGACAAACCAACAAACAAACAGACAAGGGTGTAAACAACCTTCTTGGTGGAGGTAAACAAAAAAATATAGGGAAACAGAGTCACAATCTGGTTTAAAGGAAAGCCCAACTGATAATAGCTTTTTGGAGCTGATGCCAATGCCACTGTTAGGGAGTAAAAAAATGTGGAAATTGAATCGATTTAAATTATCCCAAGCATCTTTTGCTGCATGATAATCTCTCTAAAACAAAACGTTTTCATGTCCGCTCATATAAGGCAACATATACAGCGATATGACTTTTGACTTTAGATTATTCATTAACTCATGTTTTAATATATGTTATTCATTGAGATGACAGAAGAGGTTTGAATTATGGACAATTCAGAAAGTTGACCTGATGTTTCTATGAGGTTTCAGCCCATAAACTCAAAATATACTCTCAATTTATTACTATTATTATTATGTTTTTAAATAATAATAATAAAAGAAAAGCTTTAAATGTCACCTGGAAGAATATGAAAAGTGGAAAATGTTTTGCTTATACATGCTGAACTAATGGAAGAGTTACGATTATGACTCCCCCATTCAGAAAGGCAAGTGATTCAGTGGTACTAAGAAAATGCCAGCAGATGTCTGTATTGTGAAGTGTGACCACAGTTTCTTGTTACTTGAGCAGCTCAATGATATTGTGATAGCGAGCTTGTTCCCTTACGCTGTCTGAGGCTACTGTGAAGAGTTTAGACTCGCTTATGGCAATCACTTTTACTAAAACTTAAAAATGTATCATAAAAAAAAGAAATCCTACCTACCCTGCCAGCAACGTTACACTAAGACTGATACTGCATATTTTTGTACAGACATCTGTGTATGATGAAGATAACTGTGGAATATTGTCGGATATTATCAGAGGGAAGAATGTAGCACGGTGTGGACTCAAGATCACAAATTTCTCTTTAAATTAGGATTGCACCATATCAGTATTGGTATTAGATACTGTCTGATACAAGGCAAAATATGAAAATGTTACAAACTTAAAGGTATCGCAGATCTTTGCCAAAAAGTGAAGATTTTCTTTTGTTTTTATATACACATATAAATAAATACATATTTTCTTTAAATCAAATCAATCAAAAAAAGAAGAGAAGCAAGTCCGTGGCACAATTAGCAGTGATACATACTTGGATTGGCTGGAGATTTTTTGCACATCACTAATACAACATATCAATCAGCCAGTGAGAATCAAGGCTGTCTTCAACTAGCACATGCAAACACTTGCTTGCGAGACTGACAATCAAAGCTGGAGGTCGAGGAGATAAAAAAAAAAAATGGAAAAACTGTGAATTTCTTTTGCAACACTGTCCATGCAATAGCAACAACGTTATCAACTGTGCATGACCAAAACAAGGCGCTACAGACAATCAGCTACTTGCAGAAATAAATCAAGTATTGTACAAAACCGTTACTGTACTTTGCAGAGTTTTCACCTCTGCTCACTTTCCTCTGACTGTATTGTTTTTGTTGATGCATCTCAGTTTAAGCTCATATGAAACATCTTCCAGCTCTTATTTATTTGTCTTTTCACTCGTTCACATAAGTCCTCTGTGTTGTTTCTGTTGTTGTTGTGTGTTGTGTTAGTACTGTATAGCTACCAAGAGTCAACCCTTTTGTGAAGGCCTTGGATCCCTTTAATGAAAATAAAACTGTGTGTAATGAATATCGATTTGCAGGTCTTTATTTCTGATTTAATATCGCATTTTCCTGACTGTCCGTGTTGTTCAACGTGGGAAACAAAGGTTGATAATGGCCGTATGACTCACCAACTTTGGTGAAAATGATTGAAATGATTCTTTATAATAAGCATTTTAGGCAAATTCAATTGGATGTGAAAAATATTCATTTCATTGATCTGATTATTTTACATTTTTTAATATAATCGACAACATTGTAATTGAAGTGTAGCAAATCCACACAAAATAGAATTAGGATTTTGCTTTTTTAAAGGGGCAATCTTTAAAGATTTTAGCGTCAAACATTCAAAAATCAGCTAGAACTGCAAATAGAATGGGAATAAAAAGCAAGTTTGACATTGTGATGTTGTTGTATTTGTGTTGCAGAAATGTCTACTGAAGTTAGCATGCTAAGCAGCTAGCCTGTTCCCATCTCTGTCCAAAGCTCTTGTGCTTGGACTTCCCTATTCCCTGGGGTCCAAGTCCAAATCGCTAGCTGCTCTGCAAATTTAGCTAATTAGCTAAGGCAGCTACAGCTGGCAGCAGTTAGTGGTTACCCTGTTGATAACCCTGCCCACATATTCCACCTTTAAGGCTGATATAATCTATATTTTTATATTAAAAATGGAAAATTAACTATTTGGTTGGACTCTCATTGCTCTCGCCAGCCCCATTTACCAATTAAAATTGTGGCTACATGTGAGCACAAGGTTCAATCGCAAGGTCACGGATGGAACAGTATGTAGTGTGGTTTAATTGTAAATGTGTTATGTTCAACTGAGAGGTAAAAATGTCAGACACATCTCTTGTTTTAAGTAAACTTTTTAAGTAGTTACTTAATGGAGTCAGCCACAACCACAGACACACTCCCAGAGACACTCATACATAAGCACTAATGTGTGTTTGTGAGGGCAGGTTGGTAAAGTGGACAACACCGCGGTGCGCCACGTGCAGGGGGGGACCCAAGCAGTTACAGATAAAAGAAATGATAATGTTTTTAGTCTATATAGCTCAAGTATTTCGATGCAGTTTGTTATATAATTTAAAATTATATGTTTACAGTGATGGCGACTGTTCAGGGGGAAAGCTCTGTGTTTGTCCCAGGAGGGGGTTATCTGGATCCCCCTGACCCAAGGATTCATCGACAATGGTGGCAGTTTAACAGTGAAGACAACACCACCCATTATACTGCACTACTTCCTCGGCATCTACAAATACCTTTGTTTGTTTCATTGTTTTGACTGATCAACCCCGAGGGACAGAAATCACATACTTTGCATTCAAAAGGTTAAAATATGTCAGTGTTTTGTTTACAGCGCGTTTCTGCTGCCCCCAAGTGGCCAAAAAGCAGTTGATGCAGGTTTAAAATATTTTCTTTGTTTCAGATAATGTATGTCCACAATCGTGCTCTTTCAAACTTTAGAAAACAGCAACTCTGACAAGCAGCAAACATCAGGATCCACTCCAGACTTCACTAAGGCTCCAGCTGCATATCAGGGTCAGTCTGTAGGAGAAAAATGATCCATCACGTTTGTATTAGATCAAAGATTTCACTGCCAATAAGGGCATCAGTATGAATTCTATGCATATGACAAATAAATTACGTATTCTTATGCCTTCAGAGGAACTAAAGCATTAATGGACGTTCATCAACATAACCGACCGTTGTTTTCCACTGGTGCAGCGACATGAAGTGGACATAAAGGAAACTGACCGCCCATTAGCAGGGCAGCATTTGTGCTAATGGCATGACTCACTTAGCTCCCTGGAGGATGGACAGAAATTAAAGATTGGAGGAGAGGAGGAAGAGGGGGGAGGAGAGACAGGGAAATCTAATACCAGTGATGGTTTGCAGAGAGACTGACCCACAAACATTATGGGACTCTAAGATGGGATGTGAGATTCCGGTGCACTCCAGCTTATTGCAGCGCCGTCAATTTACCTTAAATGTATTTTTAAGTAATTTGTCTTGAATAATACTGGTACAATAATTCTTGTTGAAAATCATAAATACGGTGTAATTATGTAACAAAAGTAACTGAACGTTTTGTTGGTAACCTAACCAAACTGAGACTATTTATTAAGTCTCAACCAGAGATTGCATATAACATTTGAGTGCTGACTTGACCATGGAGCCTTTCACGTCCAATAATGACTCGAGAGTTGACCAACCTGCCAAATTTGATGAGTTGGTAATGAAAATACGGTGGATAATTTTCACTGCTCGGCTGTGATAAAGCAGACAGTTGGCTTTTGGGGGGAAGGGGAGAGGCGTGTTTCATACGCTTCAAGTGCTCTTATAAGGTCTCAAATATGGTAAATGTGTCATCTACAGAGTGCTATGAGTGCATTAATGAGAGGCTGGGGGGCCCAAGCGCAAATGTTTGCCCCTGGGACTCTAAACATGTAAACTCGGCCAAGCTGGAGTCAATCCAACAGCAACTGCTTTGTGTTTTAGCTCTTTAATTCAAGGAGATCCAGCTAATGCAAAGTTTAACCCCTAACCCTCTGGAAACGAGCTGATCATTGTAATAAGCGTTTATTAATGACATAATATTTGTAATAGCAGATGTTTTGCGGCCAAACTTTTAAACACGATTAAAAGATGGTAAACTTATAGTTCAACAAATCAGTACTCAAATAAATTGAATATTTATACATTCAAAGTATTAAGTTAAATGATTATTTATTCATTTGAGCATTTTGTTTTAATCTTATGTATTTATTAATGTATTTAGGCATGTCACTAAACCTAAAAGTGTTTATATATTTAGTTTTAGCTGTTAAAACCCTCAATAACAAACGTTTTTTTTTTTTTATGGAAGCATATCAGGAAGTTGGTTTAGTGTCTAATTCACTTCAATTCAATAAAGAGATCAGCAGTGCACGCTCTCACGAGCCGTGTGTCGCGCGCACCACGAGCGAATAAGAAGGAAATCAATGAGCGGCTGTCTTCACTGATACTGAGGAGAGAGGCAGACTGTTGACTTATCGATCAGCACCGCCTAGTCCCAGAAGAGCCGAAGCTACCAGAGGAGAAACAGCGGTGAGCTTTGTCTGAGATGCTGCTGCCGTCAGCAGCGAGAAAATGTCCCATGTTTGCTCCAGGTGTGAAGTGTTGTGATGATAACGGAGCGCTTCTGTTGCAGTGACCGTCCGGGATGGAGTTGGGTCTCCTGGTGTTGATGCTTTTGACCTTATCGGGAAGCACATCTGCACAGGCCGACCGGTACAGCAAAGCAGTGGTGAGTGCCGAAGAGAGGAATCTTGTCCTCTTATTTAAACTCTGAAAAGTATGTGTGCGGCTGTCCTGTCACCATCCTTTCATTATTGATCAATAATATAATGAATGTTGTCTTCAAATCACGTTGTACTTATCTGATTTTCCTTTAAGAAGAAAGGCACTTTCTTCAGCAGAAAATCCCAGGCTTGTTTTGCTCAGTCTCACTCTTTTATATGAGGAGTGGATCACTTTGTTGATTATATATGTGACTTTAGGCGTTTTGAATCCTGGCCAAGTCAGTTTAGGAACAAATATTTACACACCCAGTGAGAGTGATTTATTTCTAAGGAAAAATGACCCTGCATTCTTGTGTGCATGCGTTTTTTGTGCTCAAATGGGACCGTTTGCATCTTTGCATCAGGCGCTCACAGATTTTTTCTCTGATTTATATGAGCAGGAAGTGGGCAGGAAATATGGCAAAAAGAGTGTGATGCACATGAGGCAGTGTTCAGATGTGGGCAATAAAAATATAAAGAAAAGGGCATCAAATCCACATTTGTTTTGAGCATTCAGACATTTTTTTAAAGACTAATTTATTGAGAAAAGGTCAGTTTTATGACCCTCTATTTGGCTGTTATGCTTTTGAGGTTTGCCATGTTCGAGGCATTTCAATTAGTTCAATTTTCAGTCACGATCAAATATTTCAAATCATGAAACGCAATTTGGGGATCTTTCCATTTCTCACACACACTTCCTCAAAAAGAATCAATGTTGCTCAATTTTGCACAACTTCACAAGAAAGCATGTCAGTGTTACGTGTCTGGGGAAATTGTTTCACTTCTTCTACCTTAAAAGTCGACATTGTGCTGCTGGTGTCTGTCGGAGTGTGATGAAACGTGGGGTCATAACATAATACAGCCTGCCTTCCTCTAAGTGTTATCAATTTGATGAACAAACATTGAGAAACTTTGATTTAGGACCGAGGTGAGAGTTTAAAACCTACAGGAAGACTGTTAGCTGCTAACGTGTGAGACAACACCTTTTCCTCTCTGCGACCGCAACAGAAAGGTGGAGGAAGGGAGGGTTTCAAAATCTCATTTAAGAAACAGTTGATAGAGATACACATCAACAGTAACAATACCAAACAAAGTTTATGACCTTATTTCAATTTCAATCCATTCTCCATTCAGTTGTTCTGATTAGAGCCTCTGGTATGCACATTGTCAATTCAACGCTGCCTTTATCTCATCAAGCAACTCACTCAACAAGGACAGGGTCATATAATATTAATGAGGGAAAAAAGGCTGACACACTCCGTTGTGAGGAACATGCTGGATTTGATTTATGGTAGTGGTGGAGCCGTGGATCGAATGACCTCCAGGATGTCAACGTTCGCCCAGAATCTTTGAGTTGACTCATGAGTTGGATTTCAGTGATAGTCTCAACAGTACCAGCAAAATAAATGTAAGCGATGTTTGTTTCTGCAAACCATGGATGTGTTAAAAGTTCTTTGCGTTGCAACTCTTTAGGTTCAATTTTATCTTACATTAGGAAACAACAAGGCTTTGGGTCAAAGGTTGAGCTGTGAGTCTCATTCCCAACTCGCCAAAAACTGACGCTTTGGGATGGCGGCTGACCCGTCCTACATCCAAAAGCGTCAGTTTTTGACAATTTGGGAAACCCTGAGTGTCATTATTTGAATAGATTTGGGATAAGAATCAAAAATTGACTCTTCTTAAAAACAGCAGTTTTACACCTGTTTTGGTCACCATGAACACGACTGAAGATATCCAAGGTCTTGTGGAAAACACATAGTTTTGTCCCCACAAACACCGGCAGAGATGTCCCGAGGTTACATTGAAAGGACCCTGTTTTCTCACCACAAACACAGCTGGAAATGTCACACAACCTCCTGTGTATCCAGTGGTTTGTCACTTACAAACGCAGTCTTGAACTGTGGTCACTGGCGTGGCACCCTTCTTCCCTCAATTTGCCCCGATTTGAAATGTCATTTCCCAAAAAGGTCATAAACACAAAATGTGAATGTGTTTTGTAGTAATGTCAATATGTTAAGTCGCGTGTGACACGTACAAGTGTGATTGTATCAGTGGTTGGCAGTATTGTTAGCTGCCAGCATTGTATCCTGATGATTAGGTTGATATTGTTAGTTCACATATGTTTGGAGCGTGTTGTTGTTTACTGCGGTTTCTTTGTCTTCTGTGCAGGATTGGTTGAGCAGGTATGGCTACCTTCCTCCTGCTGACCCACGCACGAGTAAACTGCAGACCAAAGATGGGCTTGAGAAAGCCATCCGTGTCATGCAGAGATTCGGTGGCGTCCAGGAGACCGGCGTGCTCGGTAACAATCCAAAACTCAAAATATATTCTGAATATCTTAGATTTCACAAGCCCGGGGGCAACATGAGGTCTCAAACTTCCTGTTATCGGCTCCTGATTGCGCACTATGTGATCTTCTTCTCTTCCAGACAGTGAAACTCTCAAACTCATGTCCACACCACGATGCTCCCTGCCGGATATTGTTGGGAGTGAGGACATGCTGAGGAGGAGGAGGAGGAGGAAAAGATATGCCCTGACAGGCCTTAAGTGGCATAAGACAGACCTCACATGGAGGTACAGTATGTTTCCTGTCATGTTACATTGTGGTTTTATCGCTTCCCTGTATGAATCATAGCCTTATATGTCATGTTTGTTTTTTGGGGAAGTGCATCATTTGTTCCTCAATCACAAAAGCTTTTTGACATTTTTTTCTCTCTCTGCGTGCATTTTAACTGGAATAATGTTTTTTTAATCCAACAATTTAACAAGTATTTACACATGCTCATACAAATTGTTTGGATTTATTGCTTCCACCACTGTTATGCCTTTGTTTATTAGGAAATGTGTACCTTGGAATACGGCATCATTATAGAAATTAGAAGGATAAATGTATGATCGCATACACGTTACAGGACAAAGTTGATTTATAAACTCTATGTCATAACACAGCAAAATGCTGTACAATGGACAGAAAATGCATTAAGAAAATAAATCTGATAAAGAAGAGTAAATCAAAATAAGACTGTTATTCTTTATTTTCATTGAGGTTAAAAAGTTAATGAGCCAAATGTGTCAATAGTCCTGTGGAAATCAGCCCCAGGCCAATTCATTCCTCCTCGAGAAAATATTATTTAATTTTGGGGAAGAGTTCAGTAATTTCCCAAAACAGCTGGGAATGTTTCGTTTTTACCAAACATTACGCCAACAGCGTAATGTTAACTTTTTTGAGGTCTATTTTCAGCTGCGGGTTAGTACACATTTGTTGCTCTAGCGAGAATTTACAGCAACAGGACAGTGTATACAAGATTGAAATGAATGTTTATGTCATGTTTATAGTCATAAAAGGAAAATGTCCCCGAGAACAGCAGTGAGGCTAATTGATATGTTTTTAATAGTTTCTGGACAACAAACGTTGTGGCAGGCTGTGACGGCACAGGCAACACTTAGTAAGATAGTATCATCATTGGTTTTGGTCTTTTCATTGGATTTGTTTGGCAGACTCATCCTTTAAAGGTGCAATTTGTAAGACAGCTGATGGTTGAGTTTCATTTGCAAGTTGTCAAATACTGAAGCTTTCCTTTGGTCCACGGCCTACCAACTTGAACCGTCAGTATTTGACGACCTGGGAATGAAACCTAACAATCAACTCCATTTCTAAACTAAACTAACAATAGCTACTGTTGCTCTATGTTAGAGAGAGTCGTAGAGAGTCACTGAGACGAGGCACTCGAGAACATGCATAAAGTCCCAATATTAAAGACCTCCACAAAGAAATCCACATTCGAGCAGCATTAAACAACATCAGTCACACACAGGCTTGTATAGGCAACCAGTGAAATGGCGAAGGTCTCATTTTTCACATCACGTTACTGTCTGCTCGTATATGGCTATTAGAAAAGTCATTAATACATATAAAATGCCACATATATAGTTACACAGAGTTCCTTTTAACTTTAGGTCAAGGAGGAAAAATTCGAAAATTCTTGAAAAACAAAATATTCCAACTGTCCGCATCGCAAATACGAGCATTGATTTTGACCGTGAGATCAGTCAGCGCAAGAGGAAGTCAGGCAAAGTAGTATAAGGAACAAAAAGTCTGTATAGACCGCTTTTTTGCGGCCACTGTCAGCAGTGAGTTATTTTAACTTACTAACGTAGTTAAGGTACGTAGGTGCAACCATAGTTTACAGGAAATTACCTAAACCAAACTGTGAGCGTAGGCGGCTGCAACAGTCATGTTCTGGGAACTGTGATGTATAAATCTTGTTGAAATCTAAAATCTATTCCTGTCCGCAGTGTCCACAGCTACCCATCGACCACCCTCTCACCCGGAATGACACCCAGTTTGGTGGACAACATCCTGACTCGCGCCTTCAAAGCTTGGAGCAACGCAGCCCCCGTGAACTTCCGTCGCCTGTTGACTGACAGCAGGGGGGCGGCGGCTGGAGGGGACATCAGAGTGTCTTTTAACCGCTTTCTTCACGAAGACGGGTACCCTTTTGACGGGCAGGGTGGCACCCTGGCCCACGCCTTTTTCCCCGGCAGGGATGAAGTGGCGGGTGACACACACTTTGATGATGATGAGATCTGGAGCTATGGAGGTATTTACTGAGTGATGTGATGATGGCCGGATACATGATGGATGTGTCTGATGCAAAAACTATAATGACATAGTGATCTGCAGTAATGAATAAAGGAAACAGAGTCCTTTGTCTGTCTGCTTATTCAGTGACGTTGAACCGTAAATACATGGTTGTTTATGTGATCCAGTAACAGCTTCACGCTTCCTCAGGTGACAGCAGCAGCACAGATTTGTTCACAGTTGCAGTGCATGAGTTTGGCCACTCACTGGGCTTGTCCCATTCGTCCTCTGATCCATCCATCATGAGGCCCTACTACCAGGGAGCTGTGGGAGACATTCAGAACTTCAAGCTGGACCTGGATGACAAGCTGGCCATCCAACAGCTGTATGGTCAGTAACCAGATGAACTGACTACACTCTATAGTACATATTCATCTGTCCCATTTACAGCATGTTACAGCATGTGTTGATTTGTGGTGGTTTTCACGTCTGTTGGTATGTTTGCCTGATATGAAATCTTCATTTTAGTTTAAAGGTGAAACTCACTAGAATTTTTGCAGTTGTACATGATTTTGCAGTCCTCCACTTGCTGTATTTGTCAAAGACTGTTCCCAGTCAAAAATGTTGCCCTCGCGTTAGAATTGTGTTTCCTGCAAAGCCACCCAGTGGTGCAGGTTGGTAGAAGGCACACAATTGAAAATGGACCTCAACACAACACCGGATAAAAATAGGTCAGATAAGCGAAGAATAACATGTAACTACTGCTGGTTAGCTCAGTTAGCCATGCAGCTAGCGGTCCAGACTGGGGAGATCGGGGCCCAGGGGAGTGTCTGTGTTTAACTAGCACAGGAGATTTCAACAGGATGGCTGGGGGCTCGCTGGTTAGCATGCTCATTAAGTCGATATCCCTCCAAAACAATACATACAAATCATAAAATCAACACTGTTATTTCTTTACATTCTGTTGATAATATTAGTAAAAAATCTGTATAAACAATAAATAATTCTTTGACCTTGAAGGAATATTGAAAGAAAAAATGTTGGAGGTAAATGTACATTTTGCAAGTTCATAAAATGTGAAATGAAAAATGGAGTCATGCCTAACCCCTAACCCTACCCTTTGAGCTTAAGGCCTACATCAGCATGGTAACACGGTCACAGTGACAAAGCGAACATGCTGTACTTGTGTTAAGCAGGAAATGTTTCCCATGTTCGCCATCTTAGTTCAGTCTCCAAGCATGCTAATATTAAATATTTAGCACTTAACACACACTGCAGCTGAGGCTGATGGGGCTGATATCCTTGGATTGACACAGTTTGAAAACAAAGAAAACAGAAAACAAAGTATTAGATAAAATTCTAATCTAATGACGGCAAAAGAGGGAAACAACTGTCAAAACCACGAATGTCCGCACCAAAATAGCAATCCATCCAGTGGTGTTGAATGTTTTAGTCTAGACCAAAGGGGTGAACCAACAAACCATCAGATTGACCAATATTGATATCCTGCACCACTAACATGGCTGAAAGTCTCAGAGGGTTCCTTTTAGGCATCTAACCCATCCAGCATTGTCCTTTCACTTGATTTATTGAGGTGTAAAATGCTTATGGTCCGTATAAACATGAGAATTGGTGGTTTATGGTAGGCTATGGTCTTGTGATATCCTCCTAAAGATGATGAATTGGCCTTGAACCAGTAGAAAATGTTAATGATGTTTACATATAGTTTAAATGATGACAGCTTGTTCAATTTTCATTTCAAATTTAAAGTATTTTGAACTATAAACAACCATAAAAAAACCCAATCATGAGTCATAAACCACCCTCTGATAAAGGAATTAAAAGTTTAACACTAATGTGTGTAAAGGTGCATTCAGGCATTGCAAGTTTCCTCCTGTTTCTAAAGATAGTGTTTGCATCCTGTTTGTCAACCTCTTTCGGCCACTGAGAAGAATGTCAGCTGCTTGCACAGTTTTGCATCAGCTTTCACCGCCTCTTCAACGTTGTCTGCTGTCACCATTCTGTCATAGGTGTGAAGGACGAGAGGCCATCAGGTGGGGTTGATCCGGAACCCCCACGCCTGCCCAGTCCACCTCCTCCAAGAGCAACACAGCCGTGAGTAGAGCCAGAGGAAAGATTAAGAGCTACTGTATATCCACCTGGATAATATGCACTTATCATTTGCATTTACTATGAATATCCTATCCATGCACTCAGTTTAATCTAACTCAAATGAATGATGATGTGTAATTTAAGACAAGAGGATGCAGATAAAAGCCCTCTGATCAAGTCTCACTGTGATGGTGTTTGGTCTTGTTGCACCCTCTAGTGAATGTTTTGTCAAATTACATCCTATAAAATATCAGGAGTCTTGATTAAACTTTTCTGTCCCAGGTCTGAGCCCTTGTTCCCCGAGCGCTGTCAGGGAGGCTTTGATGCGGTGGCAAATATCAGGGGGGAGATCTTCTTTTTCAAAGGTAAGAATAAAAATGTCAAATCTCCAAAATCATGTCAAATTGTTCACATGAAAAAAAATATTCAAAATGACCTGGTATTCTAGTGTTATACACAAACTTGGTGGTCTCCTTCTCCTTCTATAGTATGTCTGAATATATACACATGTAGGTCATTTTCACTCTTTTTTCTTGGCAAGGTGAACACTTCTGGAGAACCAAGCGAGATGGGTCTTTGGTGTCCCTCAATCCGGCACAGATCAAAAACTTCTGGATTGGACTTCCGTCAGGAACAAACAAGATCGACGCTGTGTATGAGAGGAAGAGTGACAGCCGTATCATCTTCTTTATTGGTAAGAGACAAAGCAAAAATTCCTGTGGTTAGGTTTAGTGAGTCAAAGCAGAGGGTGTGAGAAGGGCATGTGAATGCGGTTGAATCTTCTCACGAACATGTTAATGGTGGCACTACTTTTTTACAAGGTGTTTTTTCAACGAGGATGAGTAATGTAGAAAGTTTAGCCTAATGAATCATTTCGTCGGAATTAGCTCATGAATATCTATGAAAAGACATACTGACCACTTTCTTCATGAGTCGGTTCCTGAGTAACTATAAACCGCCCGCTGAGTGGCACGAGCTAGTAATGACTCATTAATTACTAATTACTACTCTTTTTGTGTACCTTCAAGTTAAATGGACACACAAACAGTGATTAATGGTTAGTACAGCTTCTCTGCCTTAGAGGATACAAGCACACTCCACTGGGCCTTTGTAGATTATACTGGTTTAACATGTTTGACTTCATTAGTGTAAGTCGTTCGGTAACACATGAATAACACCAAGACCAAAGCACACGCATTCAAGGTTTCAGCCAAGACCAGTTACCTCCGACTACCTAAAACCTGTGTGTAATAAATCATGATGAGCAAAAAATGTTGTCCTCCTCCTGTATAACATGAAATACGGACCACCCTCTGTCTTCCTCCTAGAACAAGGACAGACAACACATTTTAAAATTCTCATACTTTCCTCCATCTGTCCAGGATCTCAATACTGGGTCTTCAAGGACACGGTGGCCATGACTGGCTACCCTCGGCCCATCTCCGAATGGAACATGAGGAGAAGGAGCGGGGTGATGGTGGACAGGGTGGAGGCAGCCTTCATCTGGGCCCACAACGGCAAGACCTACCTATTCAGCGATGGGGAGTTTTGGAGGTTTGACGAAAGTCATAAGGGGGAACAGACGAACATGCAGCCAGAGCCGGGCTACCCACGGGACAACAGTCTCTGGGTAGGAGTGCCAAACCACATGGATGACATCATCAGCTGGGGAGCAGGTAGGATTGTGTTCAGAGTCGTAAATATATTTCAACAGTTCAAAAGTTCAACGCACGCAGGTTCCTCAGAAGGTGTAGGGTGTTTCAAAGCAATGAAAGAGAGCTGATCGAAGTCAAGATAATCAGTCATTCATCAATCAGTTTGTCTGACTTGACGAACAGCATTCCACACAGCCAAACATAAAAAAAAAAACACAAAATACCAGACGACCACATTAAATAAATCTCAGATGACTGTTGGATAAACTTCATCTTGCATCGCCCGTATTAGCAAAATGACCAAAATACATCCTCCTTGTTCCTCTTTCTCAATCCCCACATAGCAAATGATCACATACTGATAAACTACGGTGCAATGCAATGTGAATATGTCAGCCTATAATTTGCTATCCGTAGGCAATTTAAGGGGAGTGATTCCTCTTGTTAGCAAAATTACTAAAATACTTCCCCTTGTAAACCTGACATCCCCCTTCTCCATCCCTTAGTATGTGGCCCCGCTGATGGCTCTGAAATATCAGCAGTAGTAACTCAGCCATGGTGCTGAAGTAGCAGAAGGATTGTATAATCGTGCATTTTTCTCTCGGTCAGTAGCGTAGCCAGAAATATTAATTTCATCGGGCCTGTGGGATTTAAGGTGTGCAAGAAGAACCAAAGCAATAAGTGAGTAGTTCAATCCTGCACTCTTTGTCTTTATAGGAGGCCTATTATGCCTTTTCATTTATTTATTTTTTCCTTCTCGTCAGTGTGTGATGCAGGCTTTTGTGAATTTAAAATATCTTGAGTCTAAAAGGTAAAAGTCCAACAGAAGTTCCTCCCTCCCACAGAAAAAAATGCTCCTGAAACGCCTCATCAGTAGTCCCTCCTTTAATTCTGTGACTTTGTGACATCACACTACGTCATCATGTCACACATTTGCACAATTTAAGCCTAGCAGCTAGTTTGGCATGTAAGGGGGGGTGGGCTTAAAGAGACAGGAGCTGAAACAGAGCGATTCGGACAAAGGGGGGATACAGAGCTTCAGTATGACAAAGCTGATGTGTTTTGTGAGCATTAAAGCATGTAAAACCTAACCCACTGAGTCACCCTCCCCTGTTAAAAATTTACCAAATTACCAACTGCTGCTCCTCTTTAGGAGATGCCTACTTCTTCAAGGACAACCTTTACTGGGTGCTGAAGAACGGAGGACTGAGCCAAGAAGTCGTCACTCCTAAATCCATTGCCGTAGACTGGCTCAGATGTCCGGCTCCGCCTGCCACAACAAACTCCACTCCAGTCGGGCCACGAATCCCAAAGACGTGCAACTGTGAACTAAATGGATCATCTTCATTGAAAAGAAGCAGCTGGCTCCTCCTGATCTCTGTTTTTTTGGTAATCAGTGAGTTTATTCGAAAATAGACACCTGAGGTTTGAAATGTGTGGCTGCAGGATGTTTTTGTACTTCTGTTTTTTTCCACTCGAGGGTAACGAAGGCTCTTTACATCGTCATACACTCACATTAGATTACAGCCCATTAGCTGGTTTCAAGTTGCATGCCAGTGTCATTAAAAGCCCATGTCAAACACCCGCCTTATAGTTCAACATAAGGCTTATGTGAGTGTAAATACTTATCTTACAGGAAAATGCTGAACCGTGAAATAAGTATGTCTTGTGCTCGCTCTCTCCATCCTGGTATAGGATTTCAGCCCCTCCTGTTTCTAGAGCGCATATTGGGTTACACACAGTCTGTACAGGGGAATGTATGGAAATCCAATACAGAAATCCAGCGCTCCCTCATAATGAGACCTTACATAACCACCCAATGTTTGGACGGAAAACAGGCAACACAAACATACCAAAGTGCAATTTCTTAATCAGAGCTAATTTTTTTAAAAGTCCACAGTTATGCGTGTGCACACATAGGCCTACCTATGTTTGCAGTGCAAACTTGCAGACTGTATTGTGAAGAAGGATGGACAAGAAACACATTTTGTCATGTGTTTTTTTTTTGTTTGTTTTTTTAGTTGGAAATGACATTGTTGTTGTGCAGCTTCTGAACACAGACACACATAAGCATAGCTCATTGGCAGAGATATTAACAGCAAAGCATGTTTTAATTGGCAAGAGTTCAAAGCTGAGTTGAGCAACAGGTAAATGGTCAACAGGGCCAAACTAAGCCAGCAAGCAAGTGAAACCAGGAACAATCTTTGGTCAACAAGGAAAGAGGGCTCATTCAGTATATGCAGGGGGGAAATAATGAGGGAACGGGAAAGGGTTGTGCTGCTGGATGAGATCAGGTGACTGGAATGTAGGTGGGAAACGGCAGGTAATTGTTGGTTTGAATTTTTAAACTCGAAATCCAGCACCTACATTACCCACGAGACAGCGAGCCACTGAATGACATATACCCATGTGTTACTGCAAAAATATGGAAAAAAGAGCAACAATTGAGCAATATGACCAAACAGAAACAGCTGTTTCATCTCACACACATTCAAGCTTCTCATATTTTTTGTTCTTCTTTACTGATTTGCTTTTGTGCAAAAAATCTTTCCTTTTTTTATTTCATTGTTCGTATTTGTTTTATTCTGTAACCGTGACCTTGAGGTGGAGCTAAGCTCTTCAGACCTAATTCAGTAATTTATTTCATGCTTAAAGGTCCAGTGTATAAGAACAGTGTTGTAAAAAGTACCCAAAAGTCATACTTGAGTAACAATTATGTTAAATTAAATGATTACTTTGGTTCCCATAATAGTACCTGAGTATAAGTTTTGTAGGATCTAATATTTCATGTACCTAAGTATCAAAAGTATAAGCAAAAGTAAAATGATTCATACAATTTCATGGATGTATATACTTCCATGGGTCAAACGATTAATGTTCTGCATCAGATCAGATCATAATCAGTGTTTTTCTGTGTTTTTTTTTCAATTGCAGTAAAAGTAATTACTTTTATATTTGTTCTACTTTGCATGCAATCTGCAGGCTTGGTGAGTAACAGAATACATGTAATGGAATTACATAATTAGGATACAGAAAAAGACTTGACCGTATTCTGTTGAAGTTACAGAAAAAAAGAGGTTGTTATATTACAGATACATTTTGTAAGTGTTTTTCACAGAATTCACACTTTTGTATTAAGTCATTTTATTGATATTGATATATTAACTTACATCACATTCATATTGTGGATCAAGTTAACGTCTGAGAATGGAAAGTAGAGGTACCTGAAAATGACTTGAGTAAATGTACTTAGTTACATTCCATCACTCTGTAAAATTGACTGGCATCTGGCGTTGACTCCTTGCCTCCCCCTCCCCCAGTTGCCACTAAAAACATTTCAAAAAACAACAGGCCCTCTTTTAAGTCGGTGTTTGGTTTGACCGTTCTGGGCTTCTGCAGAAACATGGCGGTGCATCATGAAGGACTGTGTGCAAGAGGACCTGATCAGTTTGTTGATATCAAACGCACATTCAAAGGATACAAAAACATCCAGGTCATGGTAAATCTAAGTGCTGTATCGTAGACAAGTGGACTTGTTTCAGTTTCCAGAAGGCGTTTCACCTCTTGTCCACCCTGTTTGTTTCTCAGTTTCAGCACCATTAGGGCCACTTGTGGGTCGTTGCTCCAACCGACCTCCACACAGAGTTTTAAAAGTCCGCAACTCCCCTCTGGTTAGTTAGAACTGAAGAAGCCTCTTGGATGAGAGGTGAAACGTCTTCAAGGAACTGGAACACGTCCAGTTGCTGACGATATGGCACTTACAAAAACAGAATGATTTTGAGCTTTAAGTAATCATACACAAATGAAAATAATTTTAAATATTATATTCCAGTTTTTGTCTATAGATCCCACTAAATCCTACACACTGGACCTTTAAAGTTAGTAGGATTTCAGGGTTTGTTGATCAATATGTAATGTTTTTTCTCAGGTTAGGCCAGATGTAGTCTTTATTAATATATGCTGTACTGTAGCTGCATATCTGTATGCAAGAAATCAACCATTTTTAAGTGAGTATTATATAAAATATCCTCATTAAAATTTCAGAGTTCGTAATATAAGCTCCCTGTTCGTGTTGTGTCTTTGTCCTTGGCTCAAGTCTCGAGTTTCTTTTTAAATAGTTCAGAAAATTATCTCTTGATCTCTGTACCTCCTGACTATAGTTGTGCATTTTATCTCATGGATCACATGCAGGAATCACATGAAATGATACATTGACAAAGGCGTGCATGCCCGTCATTGTCTAGTGACAGTCCTCTGAGAGTCACTCTCAGATCAGTATCTTTAGTAGGAACGCCCATCCCTCCGGGCCATGACATACCCACGTTGATTCCGTGGAGTTGGAGTTGACACTTGTTCCGATTGTTCCTAGCTGATGGTTCACAATTTGATCCTGGCATCACTCAGGTGACTTGATAATTACCAGCTCCAAATTTACTTAAAATCGAAGCAGAATGTGGAAACTCTACATGAAAGATTGTGCACGTTCACTCCAAAGCCCTTCCTCTTTTCTTTGTAACTTGGAATATGAATTAATGACATCAAGTTAGATATTAAATCCTTTGATCAAAGTGCATCAAGTTGTTTGAGTGAGTATGTATTCTGTTACTAAAGTGGCACTGTTTTTTATGGTTAAAAGCACAATAAGAAGTATCAATTATAAGGAAGCTAAGTTAAAGGGTGACTTATGTAATACAATCCACCGACTTTTGAGTATCAAAGGCTTTTATGTCATCTAATGTTTTCATTAGTGTAAAAATGGCCTCTCAAAAGCCATGTCTCTAGGGTCCGTCTCCGGTTCAGTAACAATAGGGATTACATTAAATGCTGTAATTCAATGTTTAAAATAAAAATAAATAAATCACAGATTTTATGTTTGTTTTATTATTATTTTTTTGTGAAATGACTGAAGAAACGAGATTCGCTCCAAATCACTTTAATTCATAAACATTTAAAAAGATCATGGGGTCACAGTTCTGTTATATGTGCAAGTAGTGTAACACAAGAGGAAACATGTCACGCATAGAGCATAATTCTGATAAATAAATGGTGTTCATCTGACACATCAATCCTTCATCACATCAACCAAAAGAAGCAGCACTGGTTTTCTCTTTCATGTGCTCAGCTTTGCTAATGTGGCTACATGTCATCAGCTCAAGAGTATAAGAATATGAACATTGTATTAAAAATCATATTTTGCAACAGCTATTGGTAAAGACTGACTTCTGAGTCTAGACAGATGCATGCTAACGTCAACTAAATACAGTCAAACATTGTTCAATCAATCATCATCGTCGTCAGCTCTCCAAACTTACTTCATCTACCCTGTAAACTCAGTGCAAGTTCATCCCTTTCTCAAGCACCTGAATGCACCTTTGGCAGCTTCAGACAGGCACGGTTGTGCTCAAATTCCTCACACTACGAGTAAATCCTTATATTTATTTACATAAGTATAAATATCATATGCAAAAGGCTGCAAGCAAGCATTACAATTGTTTAAAATCCAAATTATAGATGAAGAATTCTTTACAGTTCATCATAAACCCTGGAAGCGTCATGATGGACAACCACAGAAGAGGAAGGGAGCCATCATCGCTATCAAAATATTTACCTGTAACAGTATTAATAAGAGAGCTACATTGGAGAGCAATTAAGTTATTGTGGCCACAAGGCTCAGTTTTGCTCAGATGTTAAAACAAAAACAAAACAAAAAAAGACTTCCTGCTCTTGAGGGCACTAATGATTGGTTAAGTGCATACTTTAAACCATACTTTATGAGAAAGTCAGACACATGAATAATAACAGAGCAGAAAAGTGATGGCAAAGGCCGTAGGTTGCTGCGAAGCTTCAGGTTGTTCTGGTTCTAACTTCTCCCGAGAGCAAGGCTCAGGGCCAACAGCCCCAGAGAGTAGCAGGTTTTAGAGGTGGAGCTGGCAACCTGGGTTGTGACTGCTTGGTTTGGCTGGATGTTTCTGAAGACATTGATCATCGTAGGCGACGAAGTGGTGTTAAAGATGTGCAGTTTTGTGCTGAACATGTCGATCTGGAGACAAGACAGAGCCACAGTTAGCTGCATGAAGCACTTTAGAGAGCATTTGTAATGACCCGAAGAAGAACAAGAAAGCTCACCAAGTTTGAGGGAACTTTGATCGCATCCTTGAACACAGTCCAAACCACAGCCTCATTGCAAGAGGGGGTGGTCAAGGAGCCCAGGTAGCGCCAGTAACTCTCGCGATTCACCCCAGTCAGGAGATCATCCAGCGAAAATCCAGCTGTGATGTTAACAGACTGGCCTGAGGGCAGAAATGAGAGCTCTGAGGGGACTGCAGCTGAAACGCTTTCTTTCAAAAACAAAGAAGGTAAAAGGTCTCCTTACCTGAGAGGGTGATGTTGTCCAGGTAGGAGGTCAAACTCCGCCAGCTTGCAGAAGAAGTCGCATCATCTGCCTGGAAAAGGACACATTTTTTAATCAGGTTTAATGATTTTACTACATATCAGTAGAGGAGAAATTTGACTTTGAAAAACTGCAGTTAGGCCTGACGTTTAAATAAAAATAAAAAATTAAACTTTTCCTCACTTCAATGAAGAAACCAAGAGCAGCGAGTCCAGTAGAGTTTGCGATACCCAGATTTGTGTCCCCATTAAAGGACGCCCTGATGTTCACAATGTGCAACTGTGGGCCGAAGTAAAGAAAAATATCTTAGTGTGAATGTACCGATGAAGTTGGAGCTCAACGTGAAAGAGAAGACTGTGCAGTACCTCCATGGGATAGCGCTTGCCGTCCACAGTGTGCTCAGAGCCGGGGATGGAGGAGCCATTACCCCAGTGCAAGTGGAACTGCAGGCTTTGGTATGTCTCAGACAGATTTCCTCCTGAAACGCTCACATTGCTCAGGGCGACTTTGACTGGAAGAGGAGGGGTAAAACAAACAGGAAGGAGAATTAACATAAAAAGTGAGCAGGTGAAACTGGATTCACTGGCCAGATTGAAAAAGTGACTTTACTTTGGATAAAAAGATGAAAATAAAGTTTGAGCACTTCTGTAAAATGATATGACCTCAAGGCACATTCTTTTAAAAACTCATACGAAGGCTCCGGTCACCCATCACTCACTAGTTTTTCCGGTGTTTTCAATCTTCGTCATTGCGGTGGTGCTGTTGAAGTTGACAAAGGTGAAGGGCACCAAGGCGGAGCTGCCAGTGGCAGCTGATGTGTCGATGTTAATGGGAGACTGTCGGGTGCCATTGCAAAATGGAGCAGCAATGGTGGGCCATTGGGTGTCATCTGTAAAGAGAAGCAAAAGTTTTTGGAGGCTGAAGGGGGCAGAGGTTGAAGATGTAATTCAGACAGCAAAGCGGGGGGTACTCACTGCAGGTTGGATCATGGTAACACCAGGCTGGAGGAGAAACAGAATGTATTTACTCACTTACTCAGACAATGGGCAGTATCTATCCAAAGAAGAATATAAAAAAAAAAAAGAAAAATCAAAGATGAGAAAAAAAATGGTTTAAAATACCCACCGATGGAGTCATCGGCGCAGCGGGCGCTGGGTGCGAGGACGCACACAGCAGCAAGTGCAGCAACAAGCCACTTCATCTAAAACGATAACAGAAGCGACATAAATAAAAGCTCAGTAAAAAAAAACAAAAAAAAACACGAAAAAAAACACGAAAAAAAATCAACCACACGCAATCCTCAAAAAGAAAAGGGCATTTATAGACATGAAAACAGAGGAATGAGAGCGAGAGAGAGAGAAAAAAAGTTAAAATTGGCGCAACGAGCCAAAAATGTTCCCGACTTTTACTCACAGATTTTTTAAATATAATAGTTGACAAATAGGAAAATAAATAAATGAATAGATATTAAGATAAAAAAAATTAATAATGGAAAACAGGAAAATGCCACTACTTACTGTGAGGATGGAAAGAGAAGAGAGCCCGCAGATTTCGCTTAAAAAAGTCTGTTTGACAGAAGTGGGGCTGCTGATCCTCTTAGCTTGGACACACGCTTACCTCCTCACTGTTGGCTTACGACCTCCTCCTCGCTCTTTTTATTCGTTCGGCTCCGCCAGCAGCTTCTCTAAAACCGCCTCTACAGACATCTGACTGATCAACGTGCCTGTACACCTGCACACCTGCACAAATGTCCTCACGCTGATTAGGAGGAAGATCTTCAGATTGTTTGTTCTCTGGGAGGTTTTTTTTTTTTTCGTTTCTTTTTTTCTGTAAGAGTCATTCCAGGAAGCTCAATGACAGGAGACATAAATCTGCCACCATTCTTTAAAATGAAGGTGGGGAGAAAAAAAAAACTTGATTCATCTTTTCTGCCTTAAAACAATGTGTGCCAGTGTGCACCATTAGGAAATGACATAACCCAGAAACCACTTCAGAATCTCAAGAAGTTCACAAGCATTGATCCATTCTTCCATTGTTGGTGTTTAGTCCAATATTCAGTCTCTTTTAGCTCTGTTTTGGGTCTCCAGCAACTCCTGATGGAAAAAATACCTTATTTTTGAATGAGCCCACAGAGGTCTGTGGTTAAAGGAGCACTAGGTAGTTTTGGAAAGAAATTTCAATCAGAAGAGAAATATCTTCATTGACTCATTTCTTCAGGGCTAAACAAACTCTCTTTGTTGTCATGACTGAATAAACAAACTGAGCTTAAAGGACAACACAATTTCATGTTGTTTATTTACTGTTGACTGTATTACTTTGTTTATATTTGGCAGACCCTGCCACCGTTATAGCTTAAAAACTATGTTCTCTGGAACTTGTCCTCAGAGAACTGCCTATTTATTCAGTTATGGCAAATGTAAATGTTTCTGAGTTTGTATTATGACTTCACTAATATTGTGAATATGAAAGTTTTCTTCAAAACTACATAGTGCCCCTTTAACACAAGCCTAAGAAACATTTTAATTTGTTACGCCATAAAATACGTCAAAAAAAGTTTTCTCAATCTGGAGGTCATAGACTATATTCTTGGTTGTTCATTTTCCTCTGACATCACATCTCAGAGTTGGAAGCTCAAATGTTTACAGGTGTAAACAGCTGTTTTATGAATTTTTTTTAACATTTAACCACCTCCCTTGATCAGCAAGGTATTTGATGACCCAGCTAGCAGCTCACGTTAGCATTCAACCACTTCCTTGACACAACTTGCAACAAGGAACACAGCAGCTTAATGTTATCCCAGCATTTGAGCTTTCCACCCTGTACCCCCATGTAAAGATGGTATATTGCGGACATTAAGCGTCATTATCATTATACCGAACCCATCTACTGACTTGTCGGTCCTTACAGGTGGAGTTCAGATGAGACTATTCTCAACTCGAACTTTAGAACTGGAAGATTGATCAATTTATGGTAGTGTTAGAAGCTTAGTGATGTAGTTTGTTTATAGCCTAATATTACCACTAAGTGTGGTGTACATTTGTGACGATTATTTGGCTGAACGTATAAGTTTCATAAACTTGTGTTTGCCAAAGAGCTTATTTTCTGCAATAATCCAAATCCCATGAGCTTTCGTCGAGGGAACCAGGGTGACAACAACTTCCAGGTTAGCCTGCCAACAATATGTCATCCCTGCAGCCCTTTATAATGTGGTGAGATTGAACCATAACGTTAAAGTTGCCAGTGTGACGGAAACATAATGGGCTGAAATTTGATAAAGGGAAGTTTCTCCTACGTCACAAAAAATCTCTTCTCTGACATAAAATGAACTTTAATTCCTGGTATAGTTTCTGACTATAGTTCTGCAGCTTCATCGTGTCTGTAACTATATCTTATGTCAGAAGTTTTTGATCCAAACAAGAAGCATGGAGTACTGAATCTGTTCTTCCAAAATTTCATTTAGATAGTTAATATTTTTGCATAAAATCAGATTTTTTTACTTTTGTGTTCGACTAAACACCTTGTATGTCTGTACAGCTCTATACTCAACCATCCAGGGTGGAAATCCAGTCACTTGTTAACACTGTGACAGGTGGCCCTGCAGCTTTGTTTCTGTGAGTGATTTCACAGTTTCAAAATATCTTCACCTCCCTCGGGCCAGAGTGAGCTGTTGGGCCATTGTCTTTATATGACTGGAGTGCCTGGTGACATGGCCATGGGCAAGAATCATCTTTGGGCCGGTGTGCTCTATGTGTGGGGTTTGTGTGGCCACTCTGTTTAAAAGTTTATTTTTTAGCCAAACAATGTGGCCACAAGCATGTAAGATACATTTATTAATTTAAAACAACTATTACATTTATTTTCAACAATTAATGTCTAAATGTAACTTTCTTGAGCAGAATACACTTCTTTGCTAATGGCCGAAGTAATTGATAATTGTCCGACGATGCAGCAGAATAAAAAAAAACAATATCTGAAAATAATGGGAACTAGCGTGTTCTGTTGCAGGCCTTAAAAACGTTTTTATTAAGCCTACCTTTTCTTTGATCTAAAAAAAAAAAAAAAATCCCCAAACTAGAGAGACCAAACAGAAACATTTCCAAAAACCAGCATCTGTGAATTGTTCAAAGAGTAAAATTCTTAAATTGACAAACAATCTCTTGAGGAACTCGAAGCAGTGTGACATAACAAAAAAATGAAATGGGGGGGAGATTGTAATGGATGGCAGAGCGTACAAAGCAGGTGACAGTCACAAAATGATTACATAAACTGAAGCAGGAACAGAAAGATGGATGGATAGATGGCTTGTAGAGATAGAGATCTGAGTCAGTTAGAGAAACCTCGACGTCAGCCTTGATGGCACGCTACTTTACTTTATATCTTGTTTTTCAAAAACCAGTATTACTGGCTGCACAATTACATGCTCAAGTGTCATCACTTTTTTTCCAATTCCATCAAAGGCCCTAAGATACCAGTCCCTCCCATAGGTGTCTTTGTTTAGGAGGCCAGCTCACTGTCTCTTTCTCACGGAACAAAGATGAGCTGTCAGATTTACTTAGAGGTGGACTGAACACAAAGTAGTTTTAAAATAATTAGTTTGTCTAAACTAACTAAACAAGTTTGAAGGAAAAAAAATCAGCGTAATGCGTACGAGGAAAACAAAATAAAAAGGTATATTTAAGTGAAAATGAGAAGACAAAATAAGGAAAAAAAACACAGATATAAAAGACATTTACAAAAAAGATGTAAAAGCAAGTCTACAAACATACATATCAAAAATTGATTTCAAGATTTTCAAGTCTCATTTCCAGGTCGTCAAATACCAACGCTCAGGGCAGGTAATGGGTGGCCAGTAAGATTAGGCCTTGTCCACACGTAGCAAAACGATCTTTTTTTTCTCCGTTTTCTCCTTCCTCAGCACCATTTCAAGAATATTTGCATCCACACTGAAAACGACTCAAAACACTGCAGTTCATATTCCAGGCCTCTAGGGGCACTTGAAAATTCACCAAAGGCAGAGTAGAAGAGAGGGAGCATGCGCATAAAGCTTGCACGCTGTTTACAAACAGACAGTAGATGGAGAATCCGAAAAGAAGAAGAAGAAGACGGAAATGGCTAGTGCAAGGAAACCGGTTTAAAAATGAGGTCGAACTGCTGCTGCGACTCACACGAGTGAGGCGAGTAAGTTGCAAGAAACACGAACACAAGCAGATCCGCCATTGTTGTTGTTGTTGTTGTTGTTATGAGAAGTCGCGTGGTGGGGTGATGGGGTCATCGTTTCGGAATGTATGCGGATTCGCCTGAGACCCGTTTTCAAAAAAGTGCGTTTTCAGTCACTGCGGTACCAGGATCCGTGTGGACGGTCGGGCAAAACGATGCAATAAATGTGCGTTTCCACTAAAGAGCGTTTTCGTCTGGACGAGGCCTTAATCGGTATATAAGGTACAATAAGAACAAAAATCAACCCATGACAGTGTGTGTTCTGCACTCTAATCGTTGATTGTTATGCAAATTACAACAGTGTGCCCGTGTGGAGAGCAACGGTTCATTAACAGCCATCATTCCTGATCTGAGGTAAGGAGAGGTAACTCATCTTGTCAGGTGACAGGTAACTAACCAGACTTGTACATTAGACACCCATTATATCCAGAAGCATTCTCTGCATTGCTAGCAGCCAGCCAACAGGCTTCTTCTTCTTTGCTGGAATCCCCCCAGCCTGCATTCTCACAAACGCTGGATTCGTGAGTTGGCTCAGTCCTCAAAGTGGAAAAAAAAGATGGCTGCATTGCTAGCATTACTAAGCATAGTTTGGCTGATATTTCTTACCAGACAGAATTATTTAATTCTAAAGCACCTGTGTTGTCACATCCTTGGACAATGGCACAGTGTTTTAAAACAGTGGCTAACTGCAGGGTAAATGGAAGGAGGGACCGACCACTTCCTTATAGTGCACAAACTATGTTGCCAACGTAGAAGCGTTACCACTCCAGTCACAAACAAAAGTAACTATCTCGTGTGCCATCTGATGTGTCAGATTTTTTTCCATTTCATGCTTGGTCTCCCGTTTAATCCCTAGCAAATGTGAGTTATCAGAAAAACAGTGTCCATCTTCAACAAATCACATGACAGCTGAAACCTTCCATTTTGGACCAAAAGGGCGCAGAACAGCAGCAAAAGAAGCTACCATTATATCACAAGCGTATCTATTTGTAATAGCGAACATGTTGGCTGACAACTGGCCACTGTTGCAGCAAGTGCTTTAAGGACACTTGGCAAACTAAGACACCATTTTGCACATAACCTGCTCTGAGGCACAAGGTTGAGGTTGGCTTTTCATCACTGTTGCCCTAGCTGACAGATGTGTGTTCTCTCTAGTGTAGATTTCAACATGTTAACTATCTGTTAATCTGTTAATGGGAGTGTGCCCATACAACTGGTCCGGATCATTGATGGCATCTTGATTCTCGAAAGATCTGTTACAGTTCAAGGTAAAGTGAGCCTTAAAGCTGCGTGTATTGTCAACAGATATTTATACTCAACACTGAAATCCAGCAAAGCAGTGGGATATTGCTACATTGGATTTTGAATATCTGAGAAACTGAATTGCTGGCTTTAATTTGTGTTGGGAAGAAGCTCAATGAGTATGTAGAGTTGGTAAAGTAGGAATTAATATGTCTCATTAGTAAACCCGACTTGAGGCGAAGTAAGAGTTGAATAATGCATGATAAAGTGTGGAAAGGAATTATCATTTAATGGTTGGGGAAAAATAAAATGGTCTAAAGTTTGCAAATTATGGAGTATAATAGGAACCAAACTGCATTTCTTGAATACTAGCGGTAGCTAAACTGCATTGCTGCCTTAAGATGTCATGAAGAAGCAGCTGAGGAATCCTAGAGATGATTGGAGAGACCGAGACTGTCCGGAGGTAAACAAGCTGCCTCACTTTCTTTGGACATTGTTTCAGCAAAATCCGAGCTTGACTTTGTGACAGCTGACAAAATGCTGAATGATGATGGTATGACAATGACAAATGTTTACAAGGAATGCACAACAGAAAATAAAGAACCGGTTGCTTTGGAGCTCTTCAGCTCCTCCTAAGACACAAAATGATGTAAAAAAAAATTTTAAAAAAAGAAGAAGGAAAGTTGGAGTTTTGTCATCGCAGTGGACTGATTTAAGCCGGTTGTCATTGCATGATAAACTGCATTCCACCAAAGGAGAAATCTAGCTAGGCATGAAGCCATCAGCCTGCACCTGGTTGGTAGAAACCAGCAACGACGAGTGACACAATTCAGGGAGGCATTTCACCTTCAAACAGTATCAATACCTTTATTTCTTTATTCAGTTTTTTTTTCAGTATTTGTTGTATTTGTATTGTTTGGCTCTTCTATGCGATCAGCAGGTGTAATTAGTGTTTTAAGGTAGCAGACAAAAGTCTTAATTCCTGAGATGGCTTTGATTTTGTTTTTATATTTTACCATACTTGTTTTGATAAAGCAAAAGGAAACAGGGATACGATTATGTAAAGAGGTACAAACCCAGGCATGCTACAAATACAGTGATGTGGTGTTTGCGTTCAGTAATCTTGCAAGTGTTAATATTGTTATTCTCACTCAACGGCCCAGAAGTTTAATAAACCAGAAACTTTGCTGATCAGTCTATAGTTACCAGCATCTTGATCATCAGATTACATACCATGATTGCACACGAAAATGTATGTGATCCAAGTATTTTACAAATACTGGAATGATAATCTGAACAGTGTCACACAGATAATTAGTGCAATATATTTTATCCTTCACAGCATTTCCTATCAGCTGATTATAAGAAAAAGGCGCAGAGACATGCCAGCAGCAGAAACTGTATGATGGGTCCAGGGGCGCTGGATGCTGATCTGGTGTAGATCTTCCTGCTGTGAAGCGGCTGTGCAGGCCGAAACACGTCGTGATATCCTGCCTGAGTCGGGAACATCTTCATCTGGTGGCGTTAAAGAAATGTGAGCGTCAGGTTCAATCCAGTATTTCGACTTGATGTATGTCTTCTTCATTCTTTAGCTGGTCTAAGTCATCAAGGGTGTTGCCACTGAATCAGATTTTCCCATTCATAAATACAGGGTGTGGTAATAACTTACAAACAGCTGAAGGATGGCACTTCTTATTACTATTAATTACCAAATTACAGTTGAGAACAAATATGGAAACTAGCGCCAACATTTATTCAAAAGATCGTATGAGTCACTCATTTTGTTTGCAAACTGTGATGTTTAAAAGGCTCTCGGTCACATGTTTATCTCTTCCTGCTTTGCACTGATTAGTTTCGTACCGAGATCCGACAGTGGCTGATTGCAGTGATTACTGCAAGTTTGATCATAGCTGGGGAGGGGAAATCGGCCGACACTCCAAAAGATAGAAGGATACATAAAACTTTTAATATTCTAGCTGTTTAAGTTTCCAGGCATTTTTTGAATTGGAAATAAAACAATGACTGATGTTAAAGTTTAGACTTTCCCATCTTACCCCCCAACCTCCCTTGCCAAACAAGCTGGCCAAGCTGTGCATCATCAGGGAAGATACCAAGTGTTGCTCAAATCTCATTATCTGTTGCCAATTGTTAAATGCCTACATACTTAATTTAGAGTTTTGATTTATCTTCACTTCACATACCAAGTTTTCGTCCACTTTGATAGACTCTTTGAAGACCGTCCAGACCACCGCTTCGTTACATGACGGGGTAGTTAAGGAGCCATTGTAGCGGTAGAATGCATGTCGGCTCACTGTGCCAAGCAAGTCGTCTATGGAGATCTCCTTTGTAACGTCAACTTGAGAGCCTACACAGGAACATAAATGCTCAAGATGTTATGTCGCATTCATGTTTCCACATTCGGTGTTTAAAAAAAGAAAAGTACGCTTACTGATGTTTTTAATAGCTGGAAGGTAGCTGGTCAGTTTCTTCCAGGCATCCATATCAGACGCTGGTTGTGACGGGGGATTTATCTGCAAAGACAAACATGGTGAATGAATAACATTCGACACTTGAGTTGCACGATCTGCTGGTTTAAGAAAGCTACACAACTTTCCTCATGCACTGATGGCCCGAGGCAGGGTGCAACGTGGCAACTCCACCCAACCCCCAGTCTGCCACTGACCTCGTGGTGTTCTGAGCCGCCACCGCTTTTAGTTGAATCCGTAGCCTGGGAAAAAGAAGAAAAGACAAAGATTTTTAAAAAGAAGGTTTAAAAAGCAGTCAACTGGTCTGGCATTGCAGTCCTGTAACACTGTTGGGACTCATTATGGACAGTTTAAAAACAATTGATCAAAACTGATACAGCAGAACCAGCGATATCACCTTTTTTTATTCCACGCATTCTTATTTTTAAAACCTGATGACCACATTACCCACAATGCAATTCAGCCACTGACTGACATTACTAGAATCTATTTATCAGAGTGCATGCAGCTTCCTCTGCAGCCACAAAGGGCTTTATACTACTTTTTTCACATATGCAGTAGAACTCCTGTAGACCTGAACACACAATTTAATGAATACAATATAGTGGAGTCGCCCTTTAGACATTTTATACCAGCAGGAAATTATGTAATACGTCCATGATTCATCAAGATCAAGAGCTGCAACTTTAACCTACAACTGTCAACTTAAAGACAGTGAACATCTTTTCCAAAAATGTCCTTGGAGTCATTTGACCAACTTCCATAATTGTTTGGGGTTTTTTTGCTTTTTCCAGCTGCTTTTCAGCCTGGTTCATCGCATTGATGTCCATAAGCAGCGCACGCACACAGACATGTATGAATAGCACACATGACTTTGACAAATGACAAATACTGACTTCCTACATAAGTAGTGTGATGCACTAAATGTTACCTGAATAAAGAATCCCAACACTGCCAGGCCGTCGGGAGTCTGTAGCGCCTGTTCCAGTGTTAAGTCCTTCCTCTTGTTCACTATGTGCATCTGGACAAGGACACAATTAATGATATAAGATACACACAGGCAATGGCTAAATCTATTGAAAAAACAATATTTCCACAGCAAAAACATAGTTGGAGTTCAATGCCTATAACTACCTCCATAGGGTATCTTTTTGAATCCACTGTGTGCTCTGAACCGTCCGAGGCATGTGAACCCCAATGGAAGTGGAACTGAAGGGTGGAGTAGACATGTGCCAAACCTCCCCCTGACACCTCCACCACATTGTCCTTGAGGACACACTTCACTGGGAGTTGAGGGAGAACACAAGGAGAAGTGCAAAAACCAGGTAGGGTCTAATGATTAATCAAAAATGAAAATATCATGGACAAACACAGAGAAATGCTCAGTTTACAAAAAAATTTCACCTTCAAATTGTCAGCAACAATTTTCTTTGTGAAATAATAAGATGTAATATTAATTAATTAAAATAATTAAATTAAAATATCGAAAAATTGTTAACATAGACTCTCAGTGCTTTCTAGATCCCACAGTGATTCCTTCAAAGTGTGTGTTTTCACCAATCAACAGTCCAAAACCAAAAAGAAACACATTTTTACTGTGATTATACGACAAAGAGAAGCGGCACAGTTTCTTCTTTGAGGGGCTGTGAGGAGAAGAATTCAGATTCTTATGATAAAATTTATTAAAAGTGTTTGTAATTTTAAAGTGTAAGCATTTAAAAATTGTTAGTCATTTTAGACCGGATAAATCTTAATAAAAAACTAGCCCGAGAACAATATTCAAACCTGCGTGGCCCGTGTTAATGATGTACTTGATGGCATGTTTGTCGTCAAACTTTGTAAAGGTGAAGTCATCGAGATTCTCATCCTCCGTGGCCGTCTTGGTGTCAATGTTGATGGGTGACTGGTGTTGGCCGCCGCAGTGGGACTGAGGCAGAACGTGCCAATAAGATGGACTGTAATCTGAAGGGAGAGGGAAAAACCAACATTTTCACAGTAGTCCCATTTAAAACAGCAATTTTTAGAAACCGTCCAGAAGTCTGATTTTTAAGGATACATACTACAGTGATCATCATAGCACCATGAGTGACCTAAAGAATAGAAGAACAGTCATTTGTAATGTATCAATTTAGAGTCATACGTGTTGTGGATTATATTCTGTATTTTCCAACTCACTGGGAGGTAAAGGAGTTGCGGGGGAGGCATACACTTGGCGTGTATTCAGATTTTGTGTAGGCCGATAAACATTGATGAGTGTTGTCTTCTCGGGAAACAGTTGAATCTAAAAACAAAGACAAACGTGTTTTTTCCAACCGATATATGGTGAGGTATATCAAAAATACTTGAAGTTTTCAATGAGTTGTAGAAGTTCTCAGCAGCAGAGACAGATTACAGCCCCTTTCAGACAGATTCCACAATAACGCCGCAACGAAGGTTGGGCTTTACACAGCCATTGTATTTTTGCAATGTACCAAGCAGAGGCAGGATGTCTTTTCACACAGCATGCCGGCATTGCAACACCAAAAGAGTTGTGACAGTACAAATCATAATGCTGAGATCTGTGTGATTAGTGGAAGGCAACAAAGACATTGAGTTTTTTGCTTGAAATCACGTTACATAAATCATCGACAGTCAACTGAGGCGGAACACAATGATGACGCTAAATTCCCATCTTGAAAAGGCAGCGTGAACGAGGCTCATGACATGAGCCTTTCAAGTCTTGAGTGTGGACTTAATTTACCTGTATGGTTAAGTTACAATATTTTGGTGTCAGCCAGAGCATTAACCCAACAAATATCATTATGGCCCGATCTGGTTCTCAGTCACAACTGAATGCTCATTCACTGTGTGATTTATCGTTGCAGAGGCTCCACTGATTCAGCATTGCACAGGGCACCAAATAAAACTAAATTCCATGAGACTGCTTTGCTTCTTCTGAACAATCTCCCTCCTGGAACAAAATCTACATTACTCAGTGCACACCTTAAAAGGTTGTTATGCAATGAATTAGTCCTGGCATTGTCTCAGCCCTTACTTCTAGCGTACTTAATTTGTTGCCGTCAACATGACTCACAGTTTCGCACGTTTTTTTCTAATATGCCATACGCCTGAAGTGGAGGTCAAAGAGTCATACACCTGCAGCCTGCATCCAGTGGCACGACAGGTGTACGACTGCATGCAAAGACATAAGTTGATGGCTGTCAGGCAGATAAGATGGAGAAAGATAGCACGTCACGTTCTGCAGCATTCAAATTACTTAAATGTTTGTCCCCACACAGTCACATGGAGCTTGTCCAACAGTTTGTCTCGTCACTACCATCAACAGATAATAAAGACTGATTATCAAACATGATCATCAAAACAGACACCGGCATGTACCGGTATGCAGTTCGACTGGAACTTGTCTACTGTATGTTCTGTGGTGACGCTTGCCTGCATCCATCAGTGGCTGCGTGTGGAACTGTTTTTTGTTTTTTTTTCCATTTCTATCATAGGTCATCAGCTTTTACTGGCTCTGCTTCATATTATGACTAAACAGTGAGTTCCTATCCCAACCTTAATGGACACACAGAAATAACACTTCCTGTCCAGTTTTTTTCTCACACAACGCAAACTGAATTTAGTTAAGTGAGTATTGTCACGATGATTGTCGCAGGGTACAAACACAGCATCAATGTGTCAGTGGGTGGGGAAGGTGTCTGCTGTCAATCAAGTGACGCTTAACCCTCAAGTTCACAACTGAACCAGTAAAGTAGGTTCAGTGTAGGAGATGCAACCCAACAGGATCTTTGTTTGATGTAAAGAAGGCTGCAATGAACACTTGTTAACAATTAAGAAACAAGAGAATTTCAAGTCCTCAATTGTACAATTGATTCATTTAGCTTTGCACTAAGCATTAGCTGCCCATGTGTTTGCTTTAGTGCAGCAGATTGTCCACTGTCAGTGTGCAATACACCTCAATCTGATTGTGTTTAGCTTTTGGTCCCTTTTATAGAAGTGTTTATTAATTATATTTCAGATGTGAAACAAGACCACATGGGATTCAAAGTGTTTCTCTCCATCGATTCCCTCTATCAATGTACATTATTTTACTGATAGGGGTGCAGTGATTCACCCTTTTCTTGGTGTACTGTGGTATGAAAATTGACAGTTCATACATTAGCTTATCTACAGTATTGAAGTCTAACATGTTAGTTCTATTAAAATATTTTAAGTTTAGGTCATTATGTATGTCTGTCATGAAATAATATTATGTGAAATTATAACAAAGTGTTTGTTCAAACAAGAAAACCCGTCTGAGTTCATTCCTCTAAAGGGTGATTGTAACGGTGATTGTAGCCTGAAACCATGACGTTGTCTGAGTCACGTTATGTATCATGAAAATCTATCACCGTCCAACCCTTTTGTTGAGCGTGTTTGGTCTTATCGCTTTTTTACTCTCTTTTACGTTTTTTTTTGGTCTCCACCACCTCCTGGGGGAAACATCTGGCTCTTCGGGAGCTGTCTGTGAAGCTACTGTATGGAAGTGCTGAGAGTGAACCGAAACTGTAAAGAAGCAGGCTGGAGTTTTAAACAATGCAAAGCTCTGTAAAGCCAAGGGGAGCTCCAGATTCAGGTGATGATTTTCCGTAGGTTCATCCCTACAATCTTCACATTGTCATCCGATACATTGTTGTTACTACAGAAATATTTATTAAAACCACTTTTTCTTTATTTCTTTGCTCATTATTAGATTTAATTGATACCACTAAAGACGGCCTTTCCTCCTTTGCAGCCCGACTCACCAGGTTCTTGTTGATGTTGATAGGCTCTTGGAAAACTGTCCACACGACGGCTTCGTTGCAGTCGGGGGTGGTCAGGGAGCCCAGGTATCTGTAGAACTTTGTCAGGTCTACTCCTCCAATCAGGTCGTTGATAGAGATGGGGTGGGTTATATTTACATCTGTTCCTGTGTATATTAAATGACAAAAAAAAAAGTCAAATTATATGAAAGTCGTTGATTTAAATGCAGCAAAAATAAACTGTCTCAAGTTTGATGCCATGAACGTGATCATGAAAGGAGTAACATCAGATGAGCTTTAGCCAACATAACCATGAGGGGTCAGGAAGTGTATTTTTAAAACTCAGCAGAGAAGAGAAGTGCATTTTATAATATTTCTGTAAAATAATTTTTTGAATAAAGCATTTTGTGTGGACAAGAAGTCTTTCCTGATTGCTGAACAACACCTGAAAAACGGGAGTGTTGCTTTACATTTTTGTTTAGTGTGAAAACACACGTTGACTGTAAGCTATACAACACGGAGAACCTGTCTGAGCACATGAGTGACATACATCGGGAGGTCTTATGACTGGTCGTACAAGGTGACAACGTAGCGCATCCTTACTCATCTTTGGTGGCACTGAGTTTGACTCAAGCGTACACTGCTATACACTTAAGGAATTTGAGAGATTGTTTTGATTTTCAAGCCTTAAATGTCACCTGATGCCAAGACAAGCCATGGCCCCGCCTCAGCTGCCCTTGCGGCTGCCAGTGAACTCAATCACTGCAACCTGCTGTAATGAAATGAAAAACAAGAGAACTGTATCGACTTACCTACATCTGTGATGTTTGTCAGGTAAGATGTGAGCGTGCCCCATGGTCCTGATGTGTCCCCATCTTCTGTTGCCTTTCGGGAGATGACACCATCATATTCACTGTTTTAGTTTGATTATGTGCACATTAACTCTCCTATATCTACTCCTACATTCACCCTACCTCCAAAGAGCAAACTGAGATTCTGCAAATGATATTGTTGCCCTTGCTTTAGATCTGGTAGCTGCAAAAATCTTGGTTAACTGCTAATAACTGCAAAGTGCTAATGAATGCATAATAAAGTATGTATTAATTATAGCGAAAGCAACAGAAAGCTTTGGAAAGGTTTAACAATTACTTATTGGTGAGTAAAATAATAATAAACTAACACTTTATTTCAAGGACCTTAACACATTAATACTTTATAATAACCATCATAAATAAATAGTAAGTTAATAGTTATGTCACTAAATATAAATACATATCATCTATTAATGTTGGCTATCATAAAGTGTTACCCAGTGACAGAATAGGCAAGTTAGTTAACTCAATAAAAATGTCTGTAATGCTATGGTCAATAAACATAAGAAACTTTTGGCAATCAACACGTTTCATACAAGTGTCTTATAATCTGACTATAAACATGTTTATTATGCTATTATTAACACGTATAGAGTCCCATTAATGTGTTTAAGCATCTTATAAGAAATTATACACTTATTAAAAGGACCTTAATGTAAAGCGTTTTTGATAAGGATCACTGAAAGATTAGCAGTTACAAAAGACTTTAGAATAATATTTTGAAGTGCAGGACGTACATTTATGAAAAACCCGAGAACAGCAATCCCCTCTGAATCTCCCTTGGCCTCCTGCACAGAGAGATCTTTCTTCAGACTGACGATGTGCATCTACAAAAGATCACATGAAGTGATGAGACAAAGCAAAGACACACACACACACACACACACACACACACACACACACACAAAGGCACACTAAAGAACACATGCTGTCTATAGTGAATGCCAGAGAACGATAATGTACCTCCATTGGATATCTGTGCCTGTTAATCGTGTGCTCCGAACCTGGATGATGTTCTTTATCACCCCAGTGGAAGTGAAACTGGAGCGCAGAATATGTTGCGTTAAGTCCACCTCCGGTTACTTCGACTGCATTTTCCTCCAGTTTGCATTTCACTGTGCATGGGAGAGATGGAGGAGTGTTTGTGTAGTTACAGTGAGGGTGGACAGTGGAAGTTTAAGTCTCTTTATTCAAATGCCTTTGTGCCCTTCCTAGACTCAGTTTGCTTACCTGTATGTCCATTGTTGGTGATGGACTTGATGACACGCTTAGAGGTGAAGTTGACGAAGGTAAAGTCATGCAGGTTAGGGTCGGTCTTGACATAGCCAGTGGCAATATCAATTGGAGATTGCCTTTTGTCAAGGCAGAAAGAAGAGACGGCTCCCCAGTGGGACGGAGTGTGATCTGGGAAAATCATAGGTGCTCTTAAAAACTACTTACTGAAGCAGACCAAATCTTTCATTAGGTCAGACATCTGTCCTTACTTACCACAGCCAGTGTAGCACCATTCACTCCCAGCAGCTGAAACAGAAATATAGCCAGCATACTGTGAATGCTGCAGGAGCCCAGTGCATCAAAATATTAGCATTTCGGGAATAAGAACTGTCCTGCCTGAGGAATATTGTAGCTAGGAAATTCGGAAACTGTTTACTGAGCTAATAAATCAAGTGACAAGTATGGTCGTTTTCTTATAAGCTTACATAAAATGGACTTATATTTGCAACCACTGGAGTTGTTCCTTGCTGGGTATTAGAAATAACGCAGATTTAAAAGGCCCAAGGCCCCTTTAAGCAGTCAATGATTTAGCAAGCAAAAATAAATAAAATGTATAATGATAAAATAAATAACAATTCTGATATTTTGACCTTTTGAAGGGGTGTGATCCCAAAGTTGGGATTCACTGAACGAAGCGACTGAACTGCATCTATTTACAGTTAAAATCAACTACATCGTGACCAGCTGCAATAAAATGCTGCTCACATTTCAATGTATCAAACATCAAATAAAGTATGATGTCACATGTCTTCTGTACTTAAGTAGGATTTTGAATGCAGGACCTTCATAGAGCATTGCTATATCGCTACTGTTAAATAAAGGATCTGAGTGCTTCCTCCATCACTCTCTAATAATTGATAAGCTGGATGATTTTTTTTCTCAAATTAACTTAATTTTGTGCATTTGATGCACTATTTCCGACTTAGAAATTGAGAAAGTCGGCCGCTCGCATCCTAAATGAAGGGCATGTCACTCTGAAGAATGGAAATGACAAAGGGGGAGAGAGCTGGTGTATCCTGAGCTTTAATCCACACACAGATTCAGTACAAATTGATGTGTTTCACTCACCACATTTTAGCAACGCTCCCACAAACAGGAAAAGCAGCATGGAGGAGAGATGCATCTTCAAGTGGAAAAAGAAAACCAGTTATCAATCTCACTGCACCTTCTTATGTCTGAAACAACAATGTTTGGAGAAAGAAGAAACCAGCCTCAGTGATGTCTCGCTATATTTAAATGATGAAGCTCTATTTTATGCTATCTTTATAGAGTCACAGAATATTAATAGGGATTCTGTTCTCTTGCAAGTATCTAATTAGTATCAGGAGACACGATCAAAGTACTCAGGATTGCTCTTTGACAATTCGTGTGTTAAATGTCAAATCATCCTACCTTTAGGTTCCAGGCCTGAAGTCCCTAAGGCAATTTTAAAAAAAGAAATGAAAAGAAGGGGAGTTGTCAAATTAGAAATGTGCGTCAATTTTCCAAATTAAATCCAGAAGTGAGGAGAAGGTGACAAAGTGTCCCTAGAATGGTTTAAGTCAACTATATAGAGTAGGAAGGACATGCAATGGGAGGGGGACCCGATTGTGTATACATCACTAAATCAGTATGGGGGTGACGTGTAACACGACCACAGGCCTCTGTCCTCAGGACACTGCAATCAAAATACAGGTGTTTAGAGCAAGCAAATGAGGTGTTAAACTGAGCACGCAACCCGACTCCCGCTCCTCCACACAGCATCCAGTTCTAAATACACAATGCTTCAACTGGCAATAGAGAAGTTTTCTGTTTACAGAAAATTGACACTGCTTTTTATATTGGTTACCTATTTATCTTGCTATCACGATCCAGTTGTGTCTGCAGGTCAACCAGGAAAAGGAAGGTTAACTGGGGATCGATTACACCACAAACTCAAGTTTCACGCTGTGTTGTGGTTGTTATTTCCGATGCTGAGGAGAGCAGAAACCACAGCGCCAACAGTTATTATATTGTCTGTTGTCGATTTAATATCAGGGTTGAAATAGTGGATTGGAATACAGTTTCAGTCCTTATAAGCTCAACTCATCACAACGTTTGCATATCAGTTTAAAACACCCTTATTGATCATGTGTAAGTACTATTTGTACAGTACTTTTTAGAACAAAGCTTTTTGTTTGTTTGCGTGATGTCTCAGTTCAGCATTACTGAAAATGAGGGCCTACCTCCATTGTCGCCCTGCGTTTTGAATAAAGGTCTGAATGAATGAATGAATGAATGAATTAATTAATTAATTAATGTATGTATGTATGTAACACTGGGTTTTAATTCATCAATTCATCCAAGGTGTATTAGAACAAACACTAAAACGCATCAACAAAATACATGGTACTGTATGAATAAACAGGCTGGCATGAGGAATAAAAGAAAATGAAACATTTAACAATGGATGATTAAAACTATAAAAACACCAGGGATCAAATTAAACAAAAAAACAATGGATACATTCAAAAATAGAGCCGTGCAAGTCACAAAGAAAGTATAGCGTTACTCAAAAAACATAAAATACTCCATCGAATTTAACCACGACATTTACAGAGAGGCCATCTGATAAAAATAAGCCTTTTAAAGCGATTTAAAACGGCCTTGATGTAGCCAGCTGTAGAAGTGTTTACCTACAAAACAGCACTGTTAAATGAAAAATAACGAAAATCCTCAGATTAGACATAAAATAAAACTAAATGCTCCACCAAAAGGTTTTCAAACTACTTCACTACAAGATAAAGTTGTAATTAGGGACTTCCTTTATTGTGGCCCTCAGCAGCAAAAAGGCTTAACTCAGATAGACAAAACAATCCAGATAAAGGATATTACATCCTACTTTAAACACAGGACACGGCCTGACTAAGCCTTTAATTCTGCAAACTGATACAAGACTTGGTCTCAACACCGCAGATTGTTGATAAACTGGTCAGGCTGCCAGCTTACACAAGCCGCCGCAGGAATGTTGACTGTAAACCACAGTAATTTGATACTGGATTGTGCGCCAGGTCAGTGCCTATTGTATCATTGTACATGTGATTCTATTTCAGCTGCTCAACTTGTGAAATCTTTTTGAAGGCAATAAGAGTCCTAGCAGATTTTACTTGGATGATTCATGTTGTTTGCATGATTTGGGTAGTTTTTTTTGGTTTGTTTGTCTTAACCCTAGGAATCTGTTACTCCTCCACATAAAGTAACCTACAGCATCAACAAGACTGAAGAGTGATCCTCCATTTTTAAAAAGGAATAGGTCAACATGCCACTGTCGTGTGATGTCAGAGACCTGTAGGAAGTAAGGAGGACTTCTGGCTTTAAGTTGCATTCATTATACTTTTTACAGTAGGAGGGCATCGTTTTTTGGTTTGCGAGTTGTCTGGAGCTCAGCCTGAGGCTACAGCCAGAACCTAGTTAGCTTACCTTAGCGCAAAGACTGGTAACAGGGGGAAACAGCCAGCCTAGCTCTGTCCAGCAGTAAAAAAAAAAAAACGTCAGTTATATGGTTAATATTTGGGATATTTTGTGGTCAAGCTACAGAAATGCGATCTTAAAAACGATGCTTTGAGAGTACTTCTTAAAAAAACTTTGATGGCGGAGTGGAAGTGAAATGTTTGTGGCTGCGGGAGTTCTTACCAAACTGTTTTAACAAATCTCATGAATAAATCATCTTCTTGATTTTATCAAATATACTGCAAGCTTACAATCCAATCTGTGGTCACATCGGTACAGCTGTCTCTGTAAGACACTTATACTGTTGAGGTGTCTGTCTTTACAAAAGTGTGGAGTGTGACTCTGCCATATTTAATGATATGAAGCTATCATACTGAATACTGAAGCTGCTGGAGGCAAAACGACAGGAAACATGTGGGTTAACACCTCCGAGTTGAACCGCACTCTTATTGTCAATGGGAACACAGACAAAACTGATTGTTCCTGGAAGCTCTTTATTTTGTGTTGTTCCTAAATTTTAGGAATTGTGATCTGAGACGCAAACAGGAAGATTTGAATCAGAACTGATGACATGTTCTAATTGGTGAACCAGAAATGACTTGGAGATGAGAGAAGCTTCAAGCGCTCCGTTTTGACTTGCTCTGTTGAAACATTTCTGTAACCCTGTGGTGTGACATCTTGGTCCAGTCTGCCTCAAAAATTAGAATTCAATCTCCAGGGGCTTCCTGGTTAAATAAGAAAATATACATTAGAAAGGATATTAAAGCGAGGGTGAGACATCAAACTTTTCCGTATCTTACTTTTCACAGAGGGGTTTTGGACCGATGTCTCTAAATGCAATTGAATACAATTTCAAAACGGTCCCCTCATATTGTGTCTTTGTATAGAATTTATTAGTGGAGCGTCGTGTCTTTTATCAGGGTCCTGACTCTCTAAAGTTTCAATCGAATCAATAACATACATTGTGGTAACTCGTGACCCTTAAGAAAGGGCCGCTGGCTGTCGCTTTGTATTTAGAAGACAAACATGAGGGTTAGGATGATGCTTTTTTTCTTGACAGAGATCCAAATGTCTTTGTACCTGGTGATGCTTTTATAACCGCTCCTGTGTTTATGTCGAATCAAAAGGAACCTACACAACAGGTGTTCTTGCTTACCTTTGCCTCCTTACATACCACACCATATCACATCTCATCAAGCCAAGCCCTGTTAGTAACAGGAAGTGCACTGATACAGGGGAATGGGGAAAAACATCTTAGAGAAAAGAAGACAAGCCTTTATTGCTGCACTGAAGTTCAGCGGCTGTATGCAAACGCTGATATATAAAGGTCAACACTTCCCGAGGACAAAAAGCCCTGGCTCCCTGTATTGTTGACTCAATTACACAGTCAAGAGACTTTTCCTCGTGTAACTGCCAAGTCTCAGTGACTGTGTTTTCCCATGACACACTCCAAAAAAAAATAAAAAATTTGCCAGGATAATTTTTCTATGTTACTCATCCCTGAAAACAAACTTTAAAAAATGTAAAATGCAGAAAATATGAATTTATGAACAGACACAAGAAAACACATGATCCTGGCAGCAACATTTCACTTCTCTGTCACAGAGGTAAAAGTGTAACTGAAAATGAAAAGAAAAAAGTTTCTGGAACTTAAAGATTCCTCACCTGTTCTTAAGTCATAAACACAGACGAGAAAACAATTTAGATCAGACAGAGAAAAGGGATCACCAGATTCTCTTTTGTAATATGCCTCTTAAGACTTCTGTAGTAGCCTAAAAACTAGAGAGAAAACACATCTTAAAAACATAAAGTGGCATAATGGGGAGGTTTAGGTTCCAGAGTGTTTTTGATTTGATAGGGTCAAAAGTCGAAGAAGTGTAGCCTTTTAAGAGAGCAAAGGATGGGCGACTGGCAACTTCACTTCGGTTAGTTTATAAGCTGAGAGCTGTTGATTATGGAGAAAACAATTACAATTAACAATTTTCCTGTGGAAACCCAATTTATTATTATGAGTCATTCAGAATCTAAGTTTTTACACACAGTTATTGGTTAACATATGAACTTGTGATTATTTCTAGGCTTTTAAATTATTGATGTTGGCTCATTCGACATCAGCTGCAGTTTAATAAGCCATAAATAAATCCAACAACACACCAGAAGGCAGTAAACAATGTGAAGTTTAAATTTGTGATGGATATAACCTGTACTTGTGATGTGCATATGGGCTGTGAGATATAAGGAGACGTTTATCATCAGGTAAGAATCTGTAACATTATATAAGTCGTTTTTTGTATTAAAATGTGTGTGCGAAAGTTTACTGTAAAAAATCAATTATCTGTCTTGTCAGTGGCAGCAGAAACCCTTTTCATATTTCCAGTACATTCATACAGTTTCCTGCCACTAATAGAACTATAAACACTTTTGTTCCACTAAATCTTTTTTACACTTATGCTCCTAAAAAAAGTCTTAAATTATATAGTAGCCTTAGCAATCTATTATTAATCTCCATATTGCATTGAAAATGTACAGTCGGCAGATCATTAAATAAAGAAAATGAAAATAATGTTGTTTTTTTCAGCTCTCATTACAAAGCTGGCAAAAAGAAAAAAAAGTATCTAAGCATGAGTTAAATCCTTCATGCTTCCCTTTTTTCTGTCAGCTGTCAGGTTCATAAGAACTGTCAGACAGGTCCAATCCCGAGCGCAGTACCACATGCAACCACATGGAGGCATCAAAGGGCTGTTCAGAGTAGAGATGCAAAACTCCTGCAAAACAAAGGTCAGAGCATGAGGATACCCAGAATTGCCTAAAAGGCATTCCTGACATATGATACTGTTGTATCATCAAATAAGAATGCAGCATAGCAACATGCAGCTGAATATTACTGTGTTTTTGGAAATGAGAGTCCTTACCCGAAGAGGGACCCAGTGAGCTCGTCGACAAGGCCACCTAATAAAAAAATACATGCAAAAGTTAAGAAAGGCCACAAATAATAAACAAATAATGGTGCATGCACGGTATGAGTAGGAGTATTTACCCGGTGTGCAAATTGTGTCGCACAGAATGGGGCATAGGAAACAGGATGAGCATCCCTGGAAGACAGGAAAAAAAAAAGGGGATAAAGTGAGGAGAGGATGTTGTACCACTGAAATGTTGCTTCTAATGTGCTTCATTTGTTGTATTTTGGACGCTGGAGATTCTTACTTCGCAGTGCTCACACTCGTCTCCTTCACACGGGCATTTGTCGCACTGACTGGAGCAGTGCTGAAAGACAGAGGGGGGAACAGCATTTACAGTCACTGATTGTAAGAAAGTGACACTTCCTGATGAACATTTCATCTTTAAAGTTTTAAAACTGGGTTCCATATATGTTAAAAAAAAAAAAAGCAGCAAAAAATAAAGGTTAAAGGACAAATTCACCCAAAAATGAAAATTCAGTCATCTACTCAGCATCACGCTGCTGGAAAGTCAAGCAAAGCTTTCAGACACTTTTCGGAGACTTTCCACAAAACATTTCTGGAGTGCATCTGCATGCTTCTAAACAACTAGATGTGGACTTTGGAAATAAAATTAAACATGAAGTGGCTCTTTACAGCTGGTCCAACTTAATCCGTGTCTGTGAAAGCCTCAAGATCCCAGATTAATTTGAAAAGAAGTTATACACACTGTCTTCCTCTTCAAATCAAGTGCACGCTCACCCTTTTCCATCAGCAGCTACAGTGAAGATTCCAGCTTAAAAATGGTGTAAATAACATCTTTTCAAATCAATTTGGGATTCGGGTGCTTCTGGACACTTGGATTACACAGGATGAGCTGTATGATGTAATTGTATGTTTTTGTTCTTATTAGTTTTACTGAAACAGGTCCTCATCTGCTTCAGTTGTTTAGGAGAATACTGCAGCTCTGTTTTACTGTGAAGCTCCAGAAATGTTTGGTTGTTTTCAAAACTTCACCCGACTATCTATTGGCATGGGCTTGGATAGATGATGACTGTATTTTCCTTTTTGGGTGAACTTGTCCTTTAAGTGAAACATTGTAAAAAAAAAACATAAGGAGTTTGAAATGCACACAGTCTTTTCATCAGTGGATAAATACACCATTAAAATCTTAAAATTGTACCTCACAGATGGAGCAAACACTACACAAAGAGCCGGGGCGGAATTGCAGCATGTCGGCGGCGGACTCCACTTCTTCATGTTCTGCTGCGTCATCACCCTCAGGCTCATCTAGTCGACACAGTCAGTGACAAATTAGGCTTCAGCAGCGAGACTGATATATCAGCCTGGCCAATATTAGCTTATTGCAGATACAGCAGTACGTAATTTTAGGAATGTTAGCAGCATGGCAATGATTCAGTCTGTCAGATCACAACTTGTTCCAGACTGAAAAATCTCAAATGGATAGTTGTAGAAACAATTAATGCTCCTGGAGTATTAATCCTAAAGACTTTGGTGATCTTCTGACTTTTCCTGTGGCGCCACCTTGAGTTTGATATTTGCAATATAGAGAGAAATATCTCAACAACTTCTGGATTGATTGCAGTATTCTGGTATTATGTGCTGTTCCTTAGAGGATGAACTGTAAGAACTTTGGCCAAAACTTCAACTCCATTAGTGGTCCACACTAATGAAGGCCGAACACCTACTCTTATTGTATTGTATTGTTAAGATGCAAAATGGTACAATGATCCCAAGTTCCCTTAATAGCAGAAAAAAGTTAGCAGAGAGTCACTTTAGCTCAAAACATAAAACAAATATTATTATTATAGTTTCCACTTCAAACACCTAGTTGGCCAGGCCCACTGGACAGCCCTCATCTATCAGCATAATCAAGGAACATTTAAATTTGTCTAATACTTAAGTTTCGGATTAAATATCTACATCTTCTCATGAGCCTTGAGCTGTACTTTGCATTTAGTGCGAAGCTGATTGTAAAATGTTAGCATGCTAACGGGCTAAACCACCACGGTGACCATTTTAAACATTATATCTGCTAAACATCAGCATGTTAGTATTATCATTGTAAGCATAGCTCATGTAGCCCTCCAGCAGCTCAATGGGCAGCTACACAGCTGTAGACTTTAAAATTACCTGGTCTGTATCTTGGTCACTGGTCACTGGTATATCAAGATTTATGTTTATGTTTTCATTAAAACTATACAGGTCAACCTTCTTCTTCTAGTACTCTTTCCTTCACCAGTGGACGAGATACTTGTCTTGTCTCAGAGCGTCCTACACTCTTCTCAACGTAAATAAGCCAGTGATCAACAAATTGTCAATTCGTCTGATTTTGGTGTTCCAGCTGTAATCCAATTTTGCAGCCTGTGGTAACTTAATTGTCAATAAGTTAGGTATTTTGACTTTGTATGCTCACTTACAGGCAGATTAATTTAAGTTTCTATGTGAAGCCTCTATTTGTGTTTTTCCTTTGTCTAACTGTTTGTCTGACTTCACCAGTACCTGTTTTGGGGACTCAAAATAGCCACGTTGGTTCA
>OMLP01015162.1:7181-17247 GCA_900302685.1 Spondyliosoma cantharus | reverse complement strand
TCGCCTGTTCTGAAACCCGTAACCCAGAGTTTCCTGTCTCAGAGTAGATCAACTCAGAGTTCAGGGTTAGTCTCAGAGTTTGTTCAACCTGCTTTGTGAAACGGGCCCCAGGTTCACCAAATATAAACAACGTAAAGGGTTTGGAAATTCTGTCTATTTTGTCCTTTAAGGTCAGTTTGTTCATTCAGTTTATTCAGTCATGAAACAAAGATGAACTGTTTATTTAGTGTGTTTAGGCAGAAAATATTTTAGGCTATTCATTGGATCGTACGGTAGATAACCGTGGCGTTTTTATACCGCCATTTTTTTTTACATCCCTTTGCACAACAGGAATTTATTTATTCATTAAAAAAACACAAAAAGTGCACTTTTTAATATGAGGCAAAAAGGGCAGGGGCTCAAGCACCCCTTGGGCCCTATGTGTGCACGTGCCTGCTTACAATTATGCACAAATCATGTTTAAGAGAAGCTCATGTCAGGTCACACCTGGGTTTTGTGGTTAAACTGTTTGATGGTGTCAGCTGAATTCGGCCACTTTTTGGTAAATGATTCTAAAAAGACCATCTCATAAGCTACGCATGAGATCTAAGCAAGTTTTTATTCACTCATTGTTCAAACTCATTACATACTGTACAGGTACAATAATAAAAGCTTCACACCCTGAACCGTTTACACATAACGTGAAGACAACTTGTGCACCTCAAGGTGAAAAAAATAAATGGTTTAGCATTATGATTTCAAGGTCAGGATGAGAGAGCAAAAACAAAAACTAAACATAATAATTGATTTCTTGTGTCACATTAAATCGAAAAAAATCTCGCATCCAGCTAGGTAGGATCTGATTTCACCACAGCTTCTACCGCTAATTCTACTATCCAACTCAACCAGGTCCACTGCCGGACCCAGATCTCAATGTCAATGTAGCTTGTTTGCTGTTGTGAAGGTCTCAATTCTAGCCAATTTAGTTGGCACTGACAGCCTACATGATCCAGTTGAATTTTATAGTTTCTAGGCTGGTAGTTGATTTTAAACTAAGCTACTAAGCAGGTATTGGCAGCCTCCTCTTCAACCATACCCCTATCCTCCTGTCCAACACTACTATCATCAGCAGCCCTTTGCACCTGTGCGGCCACCAGATGACCACAATGCTCCAGGTGTTTTAGAGATGGTTATTGCTTCATCGTTTGGTATTACCAAGCCCAAACTGACTGTTTGTACATCAGGGAGGGAAAGTGATTTCCTGCTGCTTAAAAAGGGGCCTGGACAGTGTTCTTGGGCCCCACAGGCACTTAAGTGAAGACTACAAGTACCAAGTCCTTCTCGACCACCTCAGATTCCCTGCTGCACTTCAAATAGCCAAGCGGTTCATCAACAGTGCAACACCATACACTACAGCTATGCAAGCCCTCATGCAAAGATATGGTCAGCCCAGACAGCTTGTGCAGGGAGAACTGAATGCCATCCTGAATGTTCCACCTGTGAAGGCCGGAGACTATCAAGGTATTGAAGATTTTGCCATCATCAAGTCCATCATCTCCAGAGCTGCTGTGTGGTTCTCATGTTGACACACTGCTCACTAAGCTGCCAGCTAACTTCAGAGATGCCTTTGCTGAATAATGCTTCAATAGGGGAATTATCCAGAGTGGCAGCGACAGGACATATACTCTTCCAGATCTGGCAGAATGGCTTGAGAGGAAAGTCCAGACACTGCAGGTATCCCGTCGGATAAGTGCATGTCCACCAGAACCCACACATGCTGACGGCCGGGAGCGCAGATCAGCAAAGCAGCCAAGAGAGAAGTCTGCAACTATTCTACTGGGTAACCACCAGGGGGCTCAGCAACCTAATCCACCTCCTGCATCAAGCACCCGACTACAGTCTAAGAAGCGTGACAGGTTTAAGCCCTATTGCCCTTACTGTAATAACCAAGAGCACTACCTCAACGCCTGCAGTGACTTTGCTAAGCTCACAAACAATGCAAGAGCTGACTGGATAAAGGAGAAAAAAAGATGCTGGAGGTGTGGGAGAGGACACACATCTGACAACTGCACTTTAAAGAAGCCGTGTTCAACTTGTGGAGAACAACGCCTATCTGTGCTCCACAATGTGGCACAAACAGAGACTGTCCTGACTGTGAGTACATCCCCCAGCACGATTTACATGGACCAAATTAGCCATTCAGGTCGAGTGATGCTGAAGGTTGTCCCAGTATGCCTGCACAACGGGAAGAAAACACTCAATACTTATGCTGTTCTGGATGACGGATCTGAAAGAACAATCATACTACCAGCCGCTGTGCAACATCTTGGTCTCAAGGGAAAGGAAGAAATCTTATCCCTTATCCCTTATTATCTGAGGACAATTTGACAGGGCAGGGTGCAATTGAAGGGAGCTACAGTTTCACTCAAAGTGTCATCCCTGATGAAGAAAGGGATGAAACATGACATTCAACATGCCTTCACAGCAGCGGAGCTCAATCTGGCTGAACAATCATGTGCAGCTGAAAACCTGAAACAAAGTTACCAGCACTTGAGAGACATTCCATTGCACTCCTACAATAGAGTCAAGCCTATGCTACTCATCGGTTCTGACAACCCTCACCTGATAACACCAGTATTCCCAGTCCAGTCTGGCCCAATCAGTGGACCTGTAGCTGTATGCACGGCTCTGGGATGGGCCGCGCAGGGACCCGCCACCTTTCTACAGCATTCATCAGGTGAGAACATCTGTCTTCATTCTTCATTCCTCTCCCCTTCTGAAGAGCTACATCAAAATGTTGAAAGACTCTGGAAGCTAGGCACATTGCCATTCAGAAACAGTAAGGAGGTGACCCGCTCTGGTGAGGAGTCACAGTCGACGGTGTGTGCCGCTATGCTACCCCATTGTTGTGTAAGCCAAAGGCACCCATGCTCCATGCTCCACCCACGGCCGTGATGGCTCTCCTCAGAGCAACAGAGCGCCGACTTGCTACAAACCCTGAACAATTTGCAGTGTACAATGAGGAGATACATGAATTGGAGAAAGCTGGATATGCTGTTCAGATCAACGCCGCTGAGGTGAGCAGATCAAAGGAATCGTGGTTCCTCCCTCACCATCTTGTTTATCATAATGGTATAGCCAGAGTTGTCTTCAACTGCTCATTCAACTATCAACAAGCCTGTCTTAATAGCAACCTGCTTCCTGGTCCTACCTTGAGTGCACCACTGCTTGGGGTGCTACTGAGGTTCAGAGAACACGCTGTGGCCATCAGTGGAGATATCCGTGGCATGTTCCATCAGGTACGTCTCCTCCCTGAGGACCAGCCACTTCTCCGCTTCCTGTGGCGTGATGGAGAGAGAGAGCGCAGCCCAGATGTCTATGAGTGGTGTGTTTTGCCATTTGGGGCTACCTGCAGTCCATGCTGTGCAACCTATGCTTTACACCGTCATGTGCAAGAACACAGTGAGGGCAATGAAGATGTGGTCCAATCTGTGCTACAAGAATTTTATGTAGACAACTGTCTCCAGTCTCTGCAGTCTCAGGATCAAGCCAGACAGTTCATTGACAAGATGAGAGCTCTTCTTGCCAGTGGAGGCTTTGATATAAGACAGTGGTTCAGCAACATGCCTGAGGTTATCGGCCATCTACCTCCCGAATCCAAATGAGCAGGATGTGAGTTATGGCTGACTGCAAATAAGACCGACCCACAGGAGTCAACACTCGGTCTCCTGTGGCACTGCAGACCTGACACTCTTGGCTACAAACACCGAACCATCCCAGTGACTGAATACGACCCTCTGGGCTACATTCTACCGTATACCACACGTGCCAAGGTCCTGGTTCAAGCCCTATGGAGAAAAGAGAGAGGATGGGATGAGCCCATTATGGACAGTCTCCTCCCCATATGGCAAGCTTGGGAGAGTGAGCTCCCCCAGCTTCAACACATCACACTGCCACGCTGCTACACCGCTAATGTTCCTACTGACACTCCTATTGAACTACACATCTGCTGCGACGCCTCAGAGAAAGCCTACGGTGCTGTAGCCTACATGAGGGTTGAAGACATTGAATGTGTGTGCTGTGTGCGACCCTGTCAGGTTGCACAATTAGCCAAGATCCTGCACACTGAGCTGACTCTGCCAGTAAAGAAAACAACACTGTGGACAGATTCTACGACTGTACTGCACTGGATCCAGTCCGAATCTCAGCAGTATAAGGTGTTTGTGGGGACACGGATTGCAGAGATTCAAGAGCTAGTTGGAGCAGACAACTGGAGATATGTTCCCTTAGAAGAGAATCCTGCTAACGATATCACTCGTGGGAAATCTCTGGTGGATCTAGTGAAGCCGAACCGCTGGACATGTGGCCCAACTTTCCTCCACCAGCCTCCAGCCGAGTGGCCAACTAGTCCTGCTGTGAGTTCCACACCTACACCAGCTGAAGAAACCCGTGATACCATCTTCTGTGGAAACATCACAGTAAGCAGCCTTCCAGTCCCAGATGTAACTCAGGTGAAATCATGGTCAGAACTGGTAGATACCACATTCCAGTCTCTGCACGGGGCGGCTCCTCCTCCTATGACTGCAGCTGACAGAGTACATACAGAAGTTGTCATCTTGAAGAGAGCACAACAGGAGAGTTTCCCGGCAGAGTTTACTGCACTGCAAGCAGGTAAACCTCTCAGCTCTAAGGAGGAGACAGAGAGCTGCAAGAAGCCTTCGCCGGACTTTATCTTTTAAAGCTTCCCTGCAAGTAGTCCTGAAAGACCAAATACTCCCAGAGGAAGTCCTCATGATAGTCCTGATAGAAGTTGAGGGGATCCTTAACTCAAAACCCCTTGGCTATGCTACATCCGACATTGCACATCCCGAGCCCATAACGCCCAATCTCCTACTCATGGGGCGGCGGGATGCATCACTACCACAAGCTGTGTATCACAACAGTCACCTTCTAGGACGTCACCGCTGGAAACACAGCCAGGTGCTGGCAGATCACTTCTGGCTCCAGTTCACCAAGAACTATCTTCCCAACCTTCAACATCGTCGGAAGTGGCATAGTTCTACTGTGGACCTCACTCCAGATCAGGTGGTCATGATCATTGACCCACAGCTGCCAAGAGCAATGTGGCCAGTTGGAGGAGTCACCAAAGTGATCCCCAGTGATGAAGGCCGGATACGCACAGCTGAGGTAAATATTAAAGGGTCTACATACACACGGCCGGTGGCTAAACTCATCCCCCTGCCAGAAATGCCAGAGGACTGAGACTGATCTTAAAGCACAGCAGGGATCTTTGTGAAACTGCAAATTCACTAGGTGAATTTGGGGGCGGCTGTGCAAACTTCCCCGCTTTGCCGTGTACGGGACGAGCCGAGCATCACCGGGAAGAGTCAAGCATCAACGGAAGGACCCGAGTCATCCCGAGGGAACAACAGAACAGACCCGAAAGTTACCTGTTGAGTGCTGCGCACTTCCTCTGCGTTGCGACAGCGTTGAGCAGAGCCGGATCGTGGCTGTCCAAATTGTCGATTTGTGTCCGTTGTGCGTGAGTACAAAGTGAGTTTGCATCGGTTGTTTGTTATTCATGCTGTTTTCCATGTTGTGATGCGTGCTCTCGCTCACAGAATTGTAATTAAATTGAATTATGTGAGATACGTTGCCACGGACTGGTTAATATGTTTGTCTTCCTTCATTTATATGTGTTAAACATATGATACTGTCCTGATTGAGTGTTCGGTGCTGCGGATGGGTTTTGCATTTGACTGTATTTACGTTCGTTACACTTGTGTGTTATATTGTAATGATGTGGTCTGAGGCGCCCTCGTGCGACCATTAGAGAGTATTACATGACCTCAGTTGTTATATCACTGCATTTGAGTATGTGTCTGTTTAATTTACACTCATATGACTTTATCTCTATCTGTACATCATACCAATATATTTATTATTGTTTGTTTGTACATTTCAAGGAAACCGCAACACAACAAATCCTGTACATTGTCCATATGTGGAATAAAGAAGGATAACTGAACTCTCTGGAGTAGCTGCAGTTTTTCTAACCGAAAACTAAGGCCACACTGTGTACGCCAGCATCCAAAGTATAATATATAATATACACTGTTAATGACATTTCAGAGAGGCTAACTAACAACATTATAAGGCTACTGTTTCAAAATCAAGAGACTTCTTGTGCGCCTATGATTATTATTTCCATTGCTGATATCAAAAACGGATGAGTGCAGCTTTAACAATTGTATTTGGAAAACACAAACAGGACACATGCAGAAGCACAATTTCTCACTCAGAACTGAGATTCATTTTCTCTCCCAAGGAGAAAAACTGTCTATGAGAGCTCACCCGCTTATGGTGCTGCGCTGTTTAAGACTTTCATGGGTTTTACCCTGCTGGTATCAGGTATCAACATTATCATCTGGTCTTTGTGAATCTCTGATCTTTGTGAATGTAAATCTAAACAGATCTCTCTCTCTCTCTATCTCTCTCTCTCTCTCTTCACTTCCCTGTTGTTTCCTTTCTGTCTGTGGATTGGTACAATGGGTGGGGACATGGAATTAGGGCCAAAAGTTGTATTTACAACCACAAAAAGAAAGCAGACTCAAACGCAATAAGCGATAATAGACGTGAGTCAATTATCGCTTTCAGTGCAGGCAAATCTGATGCCTGCAGTGATCAGATTGGACATGCCAACACCACAGAACATTTTAGAAAAAGTATGCAAAATCTTTGGATATTACAGATACCCCCATTAATTTGCTCGGCCTATACATTTCTTTAGCCTATAAGTAGCCTATAAAGTTACAGAAGGCAGGAGGGTAACTGCAATCTCATTCAATCTTTTATTTATTTTCTAATCATAAGCTAATCATAACTCTACACTATGTTAATTAATGGCTGTTGTTAGGTCTATGTAGCAGGCTCCATGAGTTGGACACTGACTCACGGAGCGGCTCCCGGTCGGTCAGAGCGCAGCCGAGCCCGGCCAGTCACACCGAGGATCAACAGCTGAGGAGCGGCAGAGCTGAGGCGGAGGCTCTGATCCTCCCCGCTGGACTTTAACGGGTTTTCACACGCTTTTATCTCCGTGTCATTACGCTTTTGGTGCGTGTTCGGCCATTTAAAACAATAGGTATACCTTAATGTTGCCTACAGAAAATCTAAATCTATATGTGACACAAAAATGAACAGTGTTTTACAGCTCCCCCTAAATGTCTCAAAGTAGGCTTTCAGGGGAGCTCAGGTCCTTTTCAGGGGAGCCAAGCTCCCTTTAGCTCCCCTGTAATTCGAACCATGATTATATTAGATATTTTTAGTATGTATTTTAGATTTACAGCAGAAACGGGAAAATCATACATCGTTAGTTGTTAGTCATTGTCTTGAGTAGGTCTGAATAAATGCTGTGCAACTGTTAAACCTGCAATAACTTTTTTTTTGGGCCACTTGGGGGCAGCAGAGACAAGCTGTGAACACAACACGGACATATTACCTCCCATAAGTTAATATAGATTAAACTTATCTAAAAACACATCATCCATTTGGAGTCATTTTTCTGATGTTTCCAACATTCAGTCTCTTTTAGCTCTGTCAAGTGCCCAAATATTAGTATTAATACTTGTAAGTATTAGTGACACCTATCTAACATAATCACATTTCCACCTATTGTGTTTTTAGATGCTATTGCTGCAAGTTTGTTTCATTTTTGTACAGTTCAGCTCACATTACCTGCTCATGTCTAAATAATTTCATCAAATTTGTTTACATCCCTGGCAGCTTTCTGACATTTGAAGATTTGGGGTTGTCGTGTTTGTCGTCATAAATCAGAGAAATGGAAGACGTGTAAGACGAACTGAGGCAAAGCCGTTTGAGAGACTCCTCCACACTGAACAATGAAATTGGGATAACTGGAGGCATACCTCTTATTGGGACTTACACAACATACCTTGTGTCTAAATTTGGAATGATGATTACGCAGGTTCATCTGTGCCAGCGTTTCAGGGACTCAACCCACAGACATCCTCTTCTCTTTGTCCTTTACGCAAGGAAACACTCGTAGCCTCGGGTCCTATGCACCCTTCACCCTTCACCGACAGCATCGGCCCCAAAGCACCACTGTGGGATTGTCAGTACGGGAGGGGTGGGGTGGTGGATTGGGGATGGAATTCTCCATCATGCCAAAGCCCATCCAAGCAGACCAGTGCCAAAGCACCATGTGTGTACAAACAATTCAACTGAATCCGACTCAATGTATACTCAGGCCTTATCTGGGCGAAGCCAAATACACCCTGAGCTATCAAAGGCAATGGATGAGCGATTGGAACTCTCAGTTTTTCGGCAAATGCAAACACATCTATTACGCTCCACCACTTCAAGCTGTACAAATCAAAATCAGGGCGGAAAGGAGGAAAAATAAACACCATGCCGTGTGACTGTTAAGAAACTTGGGAAACAGGACTTCACATATCACGCGGATCGGCCCAGAGGTATAAAAAAAACTCCAGCTCACCCATCGCCGGCCGGCTCTGTGGCGATACGCACAACATTAGACAGAGTTAATGCAGGCAAAGATTTTTTTTTTTTAAAATACCTTTTAAAGGATTTGCAAGATAAGCCTGTCGGTCTCTCCTAGAAGGAGCCCCTAAAGGATGCTTGAATCGATGGATGAGAGCGGATTTACTGTAGGGCAAAGAGGGGGAAAAACTGTTATTTAATGCTGGTGTGTGAACAGAATAATGAAGCAGCCAGGAAGCTCACATGTGTGCGCTCATCATTATCAATGCGCTAATCTGCCATTAAACAGTTCCATCAGCCACATGGATCTAATGTGCACCAGATGAAACGTTTATTTAACATTTACTACGACTCGTTCTCCATCAGATATAGTGTATTTGCATAGTGAAGGAGAAGAAGAAGTGGGAGACCGCTCTCAACCCCTCGTACAGCACGAAGTGAAAATATCACATTCTGTTTACAAGAACAAGTACAAGAACAGGAACTGAGCTCGTGACACGGAGCGCTTTACCGCACAAAGAGAATGCACCGTTGCCCATAGTGATTCACACCGATCATATAAGGCCGTCATCTTTGGATATATTTCTTCATTATAACCAAACAGATAAAGGCACGGGTGAACATTTGCTAAACCACTCCAAATGTCAACGTCCAAACAAGTCACGTCAAGCTTTGGATTTTTGAATCACGTTGCACTCCAGCACCAGCTGGCGTTGTGTTGACCAAACATATTAGTCGTCATCCTGAAAGCCCGTTCTATTGTAAAAGTGTGTGAACTTAAGCTTAAATAAAGCCTCAGTCCTGCTTTTCCAAATATGTAAGCTAACCAATCAGGTTTGTGCTACATAATATACAAGTCTGACATCGTCGTGCATTGTTTCTTCGAGCTACTTAGAACACATTGACTAACTAGCTCTACAATGCAATACAAGAGCATTTCTGTTTCATTATTTCCACCGATGAGGACGCTCACTTTATCTCAGTATCTCCTGCGCAGTTGTCCATTAGCCAGTTATAGATTTTTATTTAATTCTTAATGTGTTATGTAAATGACAAACAGAAAACATGTTTAAAGGCTAATCCTGTCGGTGTTTGCTAAAAAACAAAACATTTTTAAGGCTTTATAAAAAAAATTAAATCAGTGACAATATTTAGTCGCACATGACAGTGCACGTGTGATCAAAACAGTCACCATGGAGTCTCGTGTAGCCCGTCTGTCCTCCTAGAAAAAAAAACAAAAAAACATACTACAGTGCTCACAGAGGTGCCGCTTCTCCAGCTGGCTCAGAATTATATTAATGAGCTAAAATGATATATCAAGGATGGACAGCAGTGATTATGGTGATTGAGTGTCCACTTCAGCCAGTTGTGCGGAGCCACGTCAAGGTTAAGACAAGTTTCTTTGGGGAAGAGACGTGCTGCAGCGTGTCTCCACGAGCACCACTCGGTGAAATGAACTCGTTCAGAGCCCGCTGAAGGTGTAGGATTCTCTCCGACCTCCGGAGAGAGCCCTCAGGAGGGGCCCTCTTGTAAAATGCTCCATCTTATTAATGGAAATAAATGCTGT
>OMLP01015160.1:79710-92517 GCA_900302685.1 Spondyliosoma cantharus | reverse complement strand
CCCCCCCGCAATGTTTTTCAATGTCTCTTGTTTACTGTTTCAACTGAGCTGCTCACCTCATTATGACCTTTAAAAGCTCAGTCCGGAATTTCTCTTTTACGTCAGAGGAGATGGTTGTTGTCCTTAAAGGCAAATGTTTAATCCGAGCCGGTAGCTACAATGAATGTGCTCTTTTTTTTATTCTTCAGTTTGTCAAATAACCATTAGGAGGAATATTGGCTCGTCCTGTATTTGCCAGGGAGAAGCAGAGACGATTGATTGATAGAAACACATTTCCAATTGGAACAGGAAACGTGGCTTTTCATCGCAGTATTTGTTTATACCGCAGACCTGTAACACGATCAGCCCTGGCACGGTCTTATCTCTGTGACTGGTCTGTTTTCCAGCTCTTGTGCTTTGCCACCCCCTTGTGGTCTCTCACAGAAGTGGCATTTGTGGTTTAAACACGATCCAATGTAATTATACAAAGGCTCAAGTATTGTGTTTCGCTTTGATTGGGCCTCACAAAGCTGTAAATGTTGAAAATAGATCTTTTTTGGCTCATAGGTACAGGAAAATATCCCTTTTGTGGCTGTAAACAATAATTGAAGTGAGCAACCACACCCTTGTTACGTAAAAGGCATGTTATTTTGGCTGCGTTTTTTTTTTTCCCTCCTTCTGCCGGCATTAAAGTTGCGGTTGGATTCTCGCCTGTGTGTGTGTGTGTGTTTCAGAAAGAAGAGGCTGAGGCTAAAGCCCGGGAGGAGGCGGAGAAGCAGCGTCTGGAGAGGGAGAAGCACTTCCAGAAGGAGGAGCAGGAGAGGCTGGAGAGGAAAAGGGTAGGGCGATGCATCCGTCCTCGCATCACTGTTCTTTCTGCCAGGTTTTAAAGCAATTTCACAATTGATTTCACAGTGGAAAGAGAAAGACGTTTTAAAAATCCTTTGTCTCTGCTCTGAGCAACGCAGCATTAATCAGTAGTAAATGTACTATAAGCTCTCCTCCCTCACTGGAGGTATTATATTCTGGGGTTCGTTCATCCTCTGGTTGGCCTAATGACATGCCAAACGCAGGCTTGAAAGCTGACTCCCTGAAACCAAGATGGATGATGTTTTTGGCTTATCCACGATCGGCTGTCTGCATGCCATGATTTAATGGGAGTTAGACTTGTGTGAGTGTGTAGCTATATATAAACACCAATAATGGCGATCTTGCTGTGCTAGTCATCTCTGTGGATTGTGCAGATCTTTGAATGTATGTGTGTTCCTGTAACAATAGTCTTCCACCCACATCTACAGTAAGCCTGCACCTCTGTATGCTAGCTAAGCCTTTCTTTCCCCCTCCTCGTCTATCTTTCCATGTGTGAAACACTCTTATCTAGGCGTGCCAGGCCCGGCTCGGCCAATTCAAGCCAGGCTCCTTGCTGGAATTAGCCCGCAAGTACAGCATGTCCTCTGCCCCAAAGACTTGCCTAACTTCTACCCAAAACCGACAGGCTGGCTCTTGTTAACGCCCCAACAAAGAGGAGTTTGTGGTCAGCAGGCACAGGTGGTTTAAAGTATCCAGAGGAGCGACACAGAAACTCATCAGACAAATGAGAATCTTTCGTCCCGAGGCAGAAGTTTTGCAGCCGCACTAGATGCCAAAGCCATGAGTGTGTGAGCTGTCTATGAATAATCCTGGATCATAAAAACTCCTCACTTTTATGAGTGGCAGCTGCAGTTATGGTCCCGGGCTAGCTGTGTCCTCAGACGAGGGTCGCATCTTGTATCTTCTGCCTTCAGTGAATACAAATGAGTCACAGAGAATGTTTCACATTTGTCTTGCCTTTATCGTACTGTACTCTGTTTCGATCGTCCTACGCTGGCGCTCCAGCTGAACACACAACTGCTGCTTCATCATTTTTGACACCTGGAGACACAAGGGTGCATTCACTTTAAGCAGAATTGGATACAGGAGACAGGAAATCCCTTGTTCACCAGTGAAGAGAAGCGATGAACAACAAAATGTGCAACCCTCAGTTTTTCTAGAAAACAGTCTGACCTGGTTTTTTGGATTCAGGTTTGCCCAATAAACCTAAACCAAGTAAAATGGACTTTCTGACCAGTGTTATGAAAACCGAAACCTTTTTTTTGTTTTGTTAACGTCATAAACACATCTGCCCTGATGACTCACTGTGTCAACATGCTGCATTTTGTTTGTTGGTTTGTTTTGGTCTCATTCCTTTCTCTTTTTTTTTTCTTTTATCAGCGTCTGGATGAGATCATGAAGAGGACACGCAAGACAGATGGAGGCGAGAAGGTACATTTTGATATTTAATCAAAACAACATGCTAAAACCTTAACTCTGCAATGAAAAATGACTGTTGACGTCTCCCGTCTTCACAGAAAGAGACAAAGTCCTCCCCTATCGCAAACGTCAATGACAAAGAGGCAGAGAGCAGCAAAGGTAAGCAGAACATCCATCTGAACGATGGCTGCCTTTTACGAGACGTCCGCAAGTGATGCAATAAAACCTTTACACAAGGCAAGCCTTTAATCTGCAGGAATTGTTTTAGGGGAATTGTCTTCATGGATCTCCCATTAATATGTTATCTGTGGAGGGATTTCAAACAAAGCTGGTTTCGGAAATCCACTCAGAAGTGGATTTCTAGCTCTTGCTGCTCTGTAGGTCATGCAGATTTGTCATCATCATAGTAGATTTTAGTGTCTGACTCGTACGTATCCCACCTTTAGGGTGATGTTTGCTGACACACCATCTCTCCCTCTGCCTTCTTTACCTCTTCCATATGTTAGAATAAAACAAAATCACAGGTATCCCTTGTACTTCTGCTCTCATTTCCCATGTGAGTCAGCTTCACATCGGACGCCTTGTATAAAAACGGTTATTAGATTATATTTCAGCCTCATATCCTGCACAGCTGCAGTTGGGAGTTCTTCTTCTTTGTAAAATAGGACACATGTGTGTTGCTTGTTGTCCAAACTGTGGGACCGCGGGAGTCAGAGAGGAAGAGTGATAACTGTTGCCGGCTGTTGTCATGAGCCCGGACATTTACATCTGACACAAGCAATGATGTAAGGACACTTGATGTTGCAAAGGCCTTACCGATGCCCACTTTCCTGCTACTTTAACAATGGAAAAAGTCTGTTCCTCACCCTTTACCAGTCACACTAGGAGCTAAAAAATATTTATTGGAAAAAAAGGGTTCCTTGTTCTACTTTTAGCTTATTCTTTTTCTTTTATTCTAGGCACGAACTAAGTATCATGCATCAATAAAAGCTTTTCATTTGTGTGGCTGAAGTTTATAGTAAGAGTAGAATATAAGCCAAACACACTTCTTCTAGTGTCACACAGATACATTTTATTCCCTTTAATGTTTCTTATCTCAACTTTTTGTGTCGCTTGAAGTCTCAATATATGAAAAGCAGCTTCACGCCAATCGGCTTCGTCTTTTTCTTTGTCAGCATTCAAAGATATCTTTTTAAAGATATGCCACCCTGCAGATATAACCGGTTTTACAAACTCTATTCAATAAGAGGAATAAAGACAAAGAGCCAAAGATTAGTTTGCCAAGTTTTTATTACAGCAATATGATGGGAAGCGGCCCCTTCACAATGTCTTTTAAAGAGTTAACACAACTACATTAAGAAGCACACAGAGCTTCCACGCCCTCCTTGTCTAAACTTCCACGTCACGTACAGTCGATGACTAAGTTGAAGGGGATCAATGCGGTGTGGGAGATCTGCTGTTTGTGGCAGACTTCCTCAATGCAGGAATACATTAGCCAGCCACTGATGTGGTCGCAGGCCCTGGCAGGCGTGCCTCCGCTCCAGTCAGGGGGAGTTGAGATCTGTCTCAACCACAGCCATGTCTTCATCAGAGCTGAGTCGGGGAGATATGAACTTGGAAAGTTGCCTCAGGAAAATTTGAAAACCTTTTTTAATTTAGCTTGACACTTTGTAATGATCATTAATGTTTTGTTTTTTTTTCACACTGTGTTTGATCACGTAGTGTAGGATCATGTTGACGTGCAGGCTTTACACTGGTTAAAAAGCTGCTTTGCTTTGTTTCCTTCCAGCTTCTGCTGAATATCAGCCAAAGCCTGACGTCAAGCTGCCCAACAACATGACAGAAAATGGACAGACCAACGTCAAAGAAAGGTAAAACTATCGCTCCTTTTGTTTAAAGAGCATTGAAAAGTTCCTCTGTGCTCACACTGATGCAAGACCACCGTGCACGGTGTAAAACTTGTGTGCCAGAAAAGTAAGCCAGGAGTTGACTGTTGTTGTTCTAAACCTCAACGGAAAACACAAGGAGCCGCAGGACTCGGGGCCCACAGTTAACAATCACTGTACTGAAGAAATGGTTTGGTTTCTAGAAATGTTTACTCTTCGTATGCGAACACATTTCTCGGGGTAGATTTTAAGAGACTCCCGTAATTGGACAGCGGTGGAATGACTCATTTGTTGCGTGAGTCACTCCTGACCCGTCATAAGTACAACCATATTCTTCTCTCTGTCTCCATTTCCGCAGCAGCCCCTCAGTCCAAGTGGTCAACGGGGTCCAGCCCGCGAGACATGAAAACGGTCTGCCCACTAAAGGAGACACTGACCACTTCGGAGATATCATCCAGCTCACGAATCACGGCAACACAACCAACGGAGCGCGGGAGAAGTCCGAGACCAGTATGGCCAGCGAGCCGATCCTCGCGTTCGAGAGCGAGGACTCATTCATGAAAAAGGCCGGCCCCATGAAGCCTCAGCATGTTGCAGGTACAGAGCAGACTGCGCACGAGAGAGAGACCACAATACAAACATGTTCAAACACTTTAGACTCGACATTAACACTGAATATATAAAGGTAGTAAAAGAAAGTAAGGATTATGGAAAAATGGCTAGTTTGAGGATTTCGAACAGGGTTTGTAAGCATATGAAGCTGAAAAGTGATTCTAAAACTCAAAGCCAGAGAAACAAGAATAGTTGTAATAAGCCCTCATCTCTTATTAGTTAGTTATTAGAGATTTGGATGCACCAGAGCAACTTCGCACTGAGCTGTGCAATAAAGTGCTTTTAGTAGTCTCAAATGAAATGAAGGCATGACTTTTTCAAAGTTTAGAAAGGGCCTAATCTTGTCAATAAGTCTTTTATTGATCCCTAGAGGGAAAAAAAAACATAATAAAAGCATGTTCACTAGCCCATAAAATAAATATTTAATTCAAGATAACACTGATTACAGTCGGTATCCTAAATATTTGTCGGCAAACAGCCAGATCTGAAGTAACCCTCTGAACCCCACATGTTTTGTTCCTCGTTTCTCACGTAACCATCTACGTCTTGCTCCTCTATGGAAGCGGCACAAAAATGATTTTCGTGCACCATAACCCAATTTAAAAAAAGGCATCAGTGCACTCTGTGTGACCAGCTCTCCCACACACACACACACACACGTGCTAAACATATTGAACTAATTTCAGTCTTACAACCTCTACAAACAATCTCTTTTGTCTGTCTTCATGTGGCTGCTGGCTCTTCCTCCTGCAGCACAGTTGATTTTTTTTGCTAAATTTTTATCGTTTGTCTGTTTGCCTCAGCCGAGTCATTCGGGGATTCTCAATTGCATGGAATTGAATGTTATTTTTTCAAGGTCTGTTTTGTGCAAACAGTTTATTTTTGGCAAAAAATGGAGAATTACGGGATTTTGTTTATATATTACAATTTTAAGCTTTGATTTGGTTATTTTTCCTGATTCAAGGACTGTAAACGATAATTTCCATTTCGGCAGTTTCTGGCTAAGATGATCTGGTTTAAGCATCACCAGTATCAGTGTTCCGATTCGGTTTGTCTTCCCATCTGTTCCTAATAAAAAGTAGCAGCAGACAGAACCATGATTCACCTACAACAAGCGTGTGTGCTTATTTGCACAGATCTGGTTTTACACTTGGCCAAGTTCACATTACCCAATAAAGCCTGCAGTATGAGGTCCATAGTTAGTGCTGTTGTCCTTGGCACGGAGTGACCAGGAACCTGAATTTGCACCCTTAGCTAACGCGCAGGTCATCACTCCAGAGAGTGTGTAGCCCCCTGAGGAGAGGATGGTGTGACATGGAGACTCCATTTACACTCACACAGGGGTGGAGATGGGACATGGAAGAAATAGTGTAAGGAAGGGTGAAGAGAAGCAAAGTATCTTTATACTGATGACAGCTTTTATTCAGCAGCCCCACTGACTTTGGCCTGCACCTAGTTAGGAATTCCTGGAATGGCTTGAATGGATGTGGAGACCCTATCCACAAGTGTTTCCCTGCCAGGGGTTAGAAACAAGACTCCGAAAGCCATTAAGCACCATATCGCCCGACGCACCACCGCCCCCTCTTTGCGACGTCAGCAGCACCCTACTCTCTCCTTCCAGTGAGATTTTAACCTTCACCTGATAGCCTGAAGACAAGCCAGCGGTCATAAATACTGCGCAAAGCAAACAGAGGACGATTTTCCTCTGATTGCCCTCTCACGTCTTTCCTGAAATCGCTTTTATAGAGAACTTGACCTCCCTCGTCTTCCCTCAACCTCTCTTGTAAAAAGTGTATATTATATATATTTCCCCATTTTCACTCCTGTAAACCTGGACACTTGAGACGCCCTCCACTTGGCAGGACTTTTAGGAAGAGGGCCACGATCGGGAATATTGATATGCGAAACCAATTGAATGTTACAATGTAATTTTATAGGAGGCCAATGTATTTTGAGGCTTCACTTCCACGGTTCATTTGCATGTTCATACTTGTTGAGAGCGCAACCCTCTCTTCGCCTCACATGTGGCGTTGTCAGTCAGATAATTCAGTGTTACATCAATTACCAACTTGTTTCACATGTTGGCTGCATTCGACTATAAATAGTCTCCAAGTCGAGGCCTTAGCATTAAATCCTCGGACGCAAGACAGTAAAGGTTTATGGGTTCATGCCTCCTGCAACATGTTCAACATCTTTTGCATTTAGCATTGTCACCAGGTCAGAGGTTTCCAGACAGTGTCGTTACTCAGGTTAAAGAGGGGAACCCCGGGCCTTTCTCAAACCAGACCCTGCCGACTGTCACATGCAACTGAATGAAGCGTATGTGGGGCAGCAGCAGGCTTTGGGGCAAACCTCCTCATCTCTGACAAAAACTGTCTTACCTTTTCATAACAATGGTTTCAAATCAGAATCTTTCGGATGTGGTATTTCTTTTTTGTAAACATCTTGTCTGATGTTTATAAACTGCTTGGTTTTAACAGTAGTCCTTTTACAATCAATCAAAATACATATATGGTTTTCTATACTAGAGAAGTGTAGACTAGAGAAGCCGACCTGCTGACCTCACCCAAAATTCAGAACTCTTTTAGTCCATGTCATTGTTTTTCAGGAAAAAAAATGAAAAATAATTGATTTTAATTGATTTTATTTTTTTTTCAAAGACAACAATAATACAATGTTCGATAAAAACACTTTTTTGAAACAAAAACTCTATTTTGGGGGAAAAAAATACATTGTTTGAAAAAGAAAAAAAAACTTATAACAATGTATTCTTTTTTCAAAAATTCAGTTTCTTTCAACCAAAAGACATTAGAAAAATTAATCAATCCATCTATTTTCTATATAGTATTAATATAGGTATCACATTTAAAAGTTATTTGGTCAAAAATACTACATGCTACAGAGCTTGCTTAATATATCTTCTCTTATATCTTGTTCGAAAAAAATAATTTATTGAAAAACAGATTTTTTGAAAAAAATGTTATTGTTTGAAATATAACTATATAACTAATTTTTTAAAGAATACATTATTCGATAAAAAACTTCTTTTGGAAAAAACGTAGGTATATCACATTTAAAAGTTATTTGGTCCCACGTTAAAAAATACTACATGCTACGGATCTTGTTTAATATATCTTCAGAGCTTAAAAACCCATTTTAAGATATTTTGACTGTTGATGTTGCCCAATACATTGTTCGAAAAATAAAAAAATTTATTTCTTGAAGAAAAAAAGCATTTTTGAAAAAAAATTTGGTTTGAAAAATAACTGATTTAAAAAAAACAGATTTTTTGGAAAAAGAATACATTCTTAGAAAAATGTTTTGTTTTTTTTAAAAAAAGAAAAGTTTTTTCAATCTATTTTGATTCTATATAGTGTTAATATAGGTATATCACATTTAAAAGTTATTTGGTCCTGATAAAATACTACATGCTTCAGATCTTGCTTAATATATCTTCGGAGCTTAAAAACCCACGTTAAGATATTTTGACTGTTGATTTTCTCCAAGAAGGAATTTTTAAAAAAAAGATAAAAATTGCCATTTTTCTATGTTAAACTGTTAATGTTAATAAAATGAAATAAATAAATAAAAGAAAATGTTAGTTTTCATAGTTTTTACTGGCTGTAATATTACATTTAATGTTGGCTGGGAAGCAAGTTGACCCATTTGTACAGCACGTCTTCCATGACGAACACTACACAGCATTACATGTAGACACTAAATCAGCATTGCTGGAGACTCACTGTGGCAGGCTTTTGAAGCTCCCTTCCACTCCATTTGATTTGTGATGGAACTTAATTTAGCGGCTCAACGGAATGGAAGTTAGTCGGGAGATGGTGCAAAAAGCAGTTTGAGAAAGAGCCCTTGTTTTGACTACAAACTAGACTCTGTTAGCGCGTGTTGATCATTCCTCACTGGCCGCCGACCTTTAACCCCCCTCTGCTCTCTGCCTTCCTCACAGAGGTCCTGTGACACGTCCCAGTGCTGAAGTGCCCGTCGCCTTAGGCCACTGACCTTTTCCCGGCCCTGCCAACGTTCGCATGGGGAGCCCTGTGATGTGTGCCAACCAACGACCTTTCTCTAAGCCCCTGACAGCAAACATGCTTCTCTCTGAAAAAGAAGCGGGCCACAGAAGATGACAACCAAGCGACAGGACACAAGCAAAAGACAAAAAAAAAACGGGATGAAAAGGTGTTGCTGCATGCAACACGGGTGCGTCAGTGTTGGCATTTGTAAAGATCTTTTGTGGCACCGATTCCACGCACCTTACTACTCGACAGTATCATCCTCTGTACATTGCAGCGCAGCTTCCAAACGAGCTGAAGTGTTTTCTTTGTTCTTTAGTTATTTAACTGAAAGAGAAATATAAAAGACTGGGTACATTCTTGTGAATAATGTAAATTAACTGTGTGTGACGGACAAAGGAGGGATGGGTCTGTGGGTTAAAGTTGTGTGAAAGGGAGACATTTTATGCCACTTTGCTCCGAGTAGACCTTCGAAGTGAAAAACCAGGTATGGCGCGTCCTGGTCTGTATAAAGCTACCTGTAACAGTTTTTTTGTAAAGAGAAATCTGGAAAGAGATGAAATGTAAGTTCACATGCAAACAGCTTCTTACTGTGTGTAAACATATTGTCTGTCTCTGCTTTTGATTGATTGTATGCAGAACTGGATGTAATAATGAGCGCGCAACCTTGACGATAAAGAAAAACCAGAAGTGATCTAAGGTCAAATCTCTATGAATGAGGGATTTACGCCAATATTTAACAGTTAAAGCTGTTTTTTTTTTGTTTTTTTTTAATTTCACATGTGCGAGCGTGACAGTTTCCTCTCATTTGCATTGAGATGCCATGGACTTATCTGTGTTTGAACTGCTGGTGCGTGTATATGCTATAATTATTTTGATGTGCGTTACAAGGTCAGTGGGAGTATCTAAAGTCTTATTAAAGACGAGCTGTCCAGTCCGTGGTCTCTTTCTCTTTTTGTTGGGGGAAAACTTTGGATGTGGGGGATTAGTTGTGTAAAAAAAGATGCAGATGTTTTGAATCCAACGCTTAAGATTTTCGGGCTCAATGATCTAAAACAGGCAGTAAAATTGATCACCATTTGTTGTTAATTTGAATGTTTATGAAGGTTTTGTGCTTGCTTTCGGCTTGTTTACTCCCGAGGCGCAATAATATTGTGACTTTGGAGGGGAAATACCGATTTCCCACCGAAGGTTGTGAAAGACCGAGTGCACGCTAGCCACAGGAAAACAGATTTAGAGATAGCACCAGAGGGGCCTTACAGTTGATATGTACAAGGCATGCACGTTGGCTCAGCTGTCCATTTCAGTTTGGGTCTCCTTTTACAAAATCCCCACAGGGGGTACATGGCACTCCATCTGTTGCGCCCCCCCGCCCTCCTCCTTCAACATATTCAGGTGGCCACTTGGTAGCTTGGCTCACTGTTTCCAGACTTCTAGGCAGCTGAAGTGCGTTGCGAAACAGGATTTATGTCCCCTTCTATCAAACACCAAGACGTGCCCCACAGATCAACATCTAGAACTTATGTGATTTAATGACTTATGGCCGTGCGTGAAATGCAACTGTAGTGCAGCCCAGTAGAACGCGGGACAGCAGTTTGTTAACTTGAACCTGCGACGATCGCAGATGGCCTTCGTACCTCCCGGGGGGGGGGCGGCGGCATAACATTTGATCAGCATGCAGTGGAAAGCTCTCAGCAATGCATTCAAACATGACAAAATGTCATTTAGAGGGATCAAACAGAAACCCAAAGAAGAATATGCATGTCAGCAAGATTGAAAGTAAGCGAGAACTTTATTTTTAAAGCTAGAAACATGATGAAACGCGGTTTTCGTTCTAGATGTTATTCTTACTAGGGATGCACTAAATATCAAACTGATTTGGGGAAATCTATATTCAGTATTGGTGAAATCATTGCCAATAAATAGACCCTCATATTATGAATCCAACTTGATTTCATTGACTTGACATTGCATTTACAAACTTTGATACATTAGATGGCTTTGGGGCACTTTGAAAGCTGGTTTGCGAATAAACACGAAGAAGCCAGAGCTCGGTGCACCTGATCACAGCCAGGTGTAAGAGAACCAGACACGTTGAGAGAGGAGGGAAACACAACAAATCTTACAGAGTCATGACTTATTAAAATCATCACCATCAAACGTGGGCAAACCTAAGCTTGCAGCTGCATTGGGGTTGTTCCAAAACCAATACCAGTGTTGGAAATGCCTCCGATACTGCTAAATCGGTATCGGTGAACACAGTTTATGCACCAATCCAATAGCGCACTTTAAAAAAATTTAACTTTTTAGAAACTCTTTCCTGCACAATTAGCCAACACCCAGGCTCAGGGAGTATAGGAATATTTATGTAACCCTGATTGTGATTATGATCAAAAAAGGTAGCTGTATTCCAGTAACGTTACAGAAAAAAATAAGTAACTAGATTACAGATACATCCAGTAAAAAAAAGGGGATTACTAACAGGATTACAGTTTTAAAATCAAACTTTTTTTTTTTATTCAAGTGAAAGCTGGATAGGGTTTACAGAAAAGTCATCTCATAAATATCGGTTTTCTCTAGTCTTTATTTGCATATGTTTGACATTAAGGTAATCCAGAAGTAAAGGAACATGATCCAGTCTGATTACTTTCATATAGCGATACTTGGATTATGTTACCGGCTACATTTTTTTTTTTTTTACCAGGTAATAAGTAACTGTATCAGAATACGTTTTCAAAGTAACTCCTCCAAACTCTGCCAATATCCACGAACAGCAAGGCCTCATCTGTAGGGATCACAATCAGTATCTGGACGGAAATAAATGCTGTCGGTGCGTCACTGCCCTGACAGCTCGTACAGCTCACAGTTTGAATCTGCAAACAGCCAGCTGGCTTCCCAAGCTTTCTCGAGAAAGATGTAAACACCTGCCGACAGCGAAGTGCGTACGTTTCGACAACATGGCCTCAGTGGTTCGACATGTTTCTGCTGCAGTTGTCCACCTGAGCCTGCTCTTGAAAGCTGTATTCATCAACCCCACCAGAGGGTGCAGCACTGCAGCGTGGAGGTGATGGACGGCGTATTACATTTCTCTGGACGCAGGCCGACTCATTAGTCTGATACAACGGCGTCTCAACGTTGACGTTGCTCATATGCAAGCCTGAGATTTCCACATATTTTTATTTTCATTTCTTTAAAAACTCATGATCTCTGGGGAAGTTCTGGAAGGGCTCGATCTGCTCGTCGGTCCCTGGTAGTGTGTAATGTTTCTCAGTAGGGACTCGAGGATTAGTGGGCACTATTTTTAGGGGAGGTGTCAGCAAGGCAGTGCACAGTTACAGGCCGAGTAGTGCCAAGTCTCTGAATAAATTCACACAGAATGAGGGGTAAAAAAAATAAAAATGGGGAGTAGATTTTGTGGATGCAGAGGTTGATCCAAAAGCCATGAATGGTCAGTGAATTAAAAGGGGCCTCCTTGCTCGTTCAGGTTTAGTGAGTTGGAGAGTCCTGGAATAGCCTGGCTAAGCTGGCGTGACTTTGATTGATGGGTACATTATCTCCCTCAGCCTGTAGCAAGTGTGCTGAGGGGTGCAGCTGAGGCGTCACCATCCATGACTGTATTTTTATTCTCCTCCACGCTCGTAATAATATAAAAAAAAAGAAAATAACAAGAACCGGCCACATCCTGTCGTGTGCGAGGACTTTACGGGCATGTTGTCAAACCTCTGTGTCAAAGCAGCTGGGCTTCCTTTGGACACGAGCTCGCTGTTGTTTCAGACGTGAATCTCTGCGCTTGAGTACTGCGAGGAATCTTGTAAATGTTTTCAGAATGGCAAGTGTGCCCGCTCGGCCTCCATTTTAAACAAGACAGCGAGGGGGAGAGGGGGAGGGGGGATGGAGGGTCAGCGCTGGGTCACACCACTCCAGATAAGACCACCAGTGCTGCAGTTATTCATACATCCCAACCATCAAAGCCAGTCGCCCAATCTTTGTTCAGTGTTTATGCTCACGCCCCCCCC